>JARHVA010002240.1:1697500-1722500 GCA_037957365.1 Torreya grandis
GCCCATTAAAATCCATAGTGATTTTCATTCAGAAGAAAGATGGGTCTTGGAGGTTTTAAATGGAACTTTTTGAGCTAAAAAAACTTATAAATGATGACAAATTCCCCATTACAATTATGGATAAATGGCTAGATGAGTAACATGTGATCAAATTATTACCCAAGCTAGATTTGTGATTCGACTACCATCATATAAAATTATGATAATAAGATATCTCTAAGATATTATATGAAACAAATGATAGAAACTATGATTTATTGGTGATTTAATTTACCCTCCAACATTACAAACTTTCTTGATGTAGATTCTTCAACTTATTATTTACTGTAATTTGTTTTTTAGAAAGCCAAGATTACAAAATTTCACTAAATAATGCATCTAAGCATATGCAATAGTAAAATACTTTAAAGTATTTAATATAGTCTTAAAATTAGTAACATATCTCAATTGTAGAATAATAATGAAAAATATATTGTAAATAAGGGTAAATTAATTGGGATAATCATGCCATTAATTTTTAGATAACTATAAACCTAGAATATGATTGTGTGGAATGTACGTAGCCTATAAGTAAACTTTGAATATGTAGGGATAAATAGTCACTTGCTAAAATTTTAACCTACATAGAATTATCATTTGATAAATTAAAATCATGATTTTATCTTTGGTATTTGTGTATGAATTTAATAGGTCTTCTAGACTTATGCTTTGTATCACTAGTTTTGTATCTTATCTAGATCAATCTTATGTGCTCACATTCTTGGTTCACCAAGAATAATCTCTAACATTTTTTTCCATACTTATTGAGATAATGTTAATATCATAAAAAAATAAAAGGTTACGATCTCAAGGATCCATTAAGGTGGGTTTTTAGACTATGTAATCCACACAACCAAACCAGACATATATGTTGTTTTGAGTGCTTTTAAGTAAAATATTTTGAGAAAAGGTTTTGAACCTCATATTACATAATAGTGATGATGGAGATACATGAAAAGTTAAACATTTATATATTATAATATAGTGGTGAGATATCAATATAATTAAGTGTGTAATATATTAGTTTAATAGGATAAAATCTAAATATAATGAATTATGAAGATTACTTCTTTACTAGCCCTTCTCTTTACTTTTTATCTTTGTGAATAAGACTAGATACCAATATAGGTTAAATATAATAATGATAATAGGAAATAAATAAGGTTAAATACTTTTGGTAAAGATTGGAAACACCCAAATAACGACCCTATTAGAGTCATCGACTAAAAGGTAACTAATGAGTTTGACCAGGGTAGACTTATATGGCCTACGAGTTTGACCAATGATAAATATGGATAATATCTTGGGGGATATTTTGCATTAAACTATACATATTCATATGTATAATTATTATATGCAAGGGATTCCATTCTATTATATGCCCTAGGAAACTAAAATATTTGTGAACTTATGTTCAGAATCTGAAATTTACAAGAGTATGTAAATAGCAAAAATCCTATACAAGATCCACTAATGTTGTGTCTTCTACTATGAAATTATCCCACTTCACCAAGTATAATTTTATTAAATTTTTATGTGTCTTACTCAATTCCTTGGTGTCTATAGTTTACTATATTTTTTCTACACCTTATCTAGTGTATGCACATTCCAATCTTGTATGTATAAAACTAGTTCCTCCTCATCATTTTTTTTTGTCCCTTCTTTGTGATCATATAGGTATACCACATTGAATATGGGTGATATATCTATATATTCAAGTAATTTGGTCTCATAAAATGGGGCAATAATTTTGTGTAATCTTATAAATGACCCTATCTTCTTCATTTTTAGTTTATTTTATGTTTTTCATGGGAAACTCTCCTTGTGTGAATACACCATTGCTAAATCTCCAACTTCTTATCCTGATTTGATTTTTTCCAAATGCTTGTGTAATTCCTAATGTAATTTTTGAATATATTCAATGAACTCCTCTAGTTACACTCCCCTTCCTTTATTTATACCTATTTCATATACTCTACATCTCCCCCTAGATTGCTTCCATAGATGACCTAGAAAGGTATATTTGCCATGCTCTAGTTTATTATATTTTTATACTTAAAATTATTATTACACCAACATTATGTCCCATTATTTGGAATTATCTCTTACTAGACATCTTAAAAGGTTTCTAATAATTTTATTCATTAGTTTAGTTTATCCATCAATATTCATATGGTATGTTGATTTGAAGTTTAGACTTATCCCCAACTTCTTCCATAGTGTGCAATGAAAATATACTACAATTTTTTATCCATGTCTAATATTATGATACATGGTAAACCGTACAAATTTACCACCTCATGAACTAATAAGATGGTGATGTTTTTTCTCACTTATCTTATTACATGTAATGAAATTTGTCATCCTAAAGAGTTTTTACACCACTATAAGGATGCAATCATTCCCTCATTGCATTCTAATAAATTCTAAAACAAATTCCATCTTGATGTTAGCCAAGGTTTATCTAGTATGGGTATTAGTGTATAAAACCTTACGTTATTATTTTTACCATTAACCCTCTATAAAATGTCGTATCTTCACACATATTCATGCACAACTTTTCCATTTCTAGGATAATTGTTATATTTGTAACAAAATTATTTAACTAATCCTCTGTGATGTTTTTCCTTTATGAGGTTTTAAACATTGAACCTATGGCTATAAATAACTACTCTTCCTTATACAACATTCCATATTGTATGATGTAATCTAACTATGGTTCCATTCCATTCTTGTTGGATCTATCCATACTCTCCATGCATCATGATATTCTTCATATTTTTATGTATATATCCCTCATAAAATTAAATTCAAGGACTTCTACTTGAATCTCATTTAATACAATAAATATTCTACTTATTGCATCAAAAACCTTATTTAAATCCTATATCTTATGTTTTAGAGAAAATGTGTATCTTTGTATTAACTCAACACATTTCACATGTCTTTAATTAAACTTTCCTTGATGATTGATGAATTATAGAACATGATTCTCCATATATATGAGTATTTATTTCAAAAGTAAATAGTACCTCAAATTCTTCAGTGTATGCACAAAGGCATAGAACTCATGGTCACAGAATAAAATATATATCTTAACATCACTTATATTCTTCATGGATTATGTCATTCACCTTCCTTATTGTATTAACAACACTAAAATCACTTTGCCAATTGCATTTCAATCCACTTAGTGTATGTTAAAGATTAAGATATATCTATGACTTATTCTACTTAGGAAATCTAAGCCCAGAGAAGGTCATAAAATAATATCTATTGTTATAATTTTTATATCATGATCATGACCAAATTAGATCTATAAAATGTAACTAAGGGACAACTTATCACACACCACTAAAGGAGAGGGTTTCTAAGCCTCTAGGAAAATAATATCATGTAATAAACTTAGCTAGGTATTCTAATGCATAAAATAAAATCTAATCTAACATTATCAAATATTATAACATAAAATGGGATGGTTTAGAAAAAATAAAACAAACAAGGGATCATGGTAGGCAAATTGGAGCTTAGATCACCTAATCTAGAAGATATAAATCCTATAAAACCCTATAACTATACTATGTTTAATTTTAAAGGTAATATAATCAAGGTGTTATACATTCAAACCTATTACTTTATGAAATATTTATCTATAAAATTAAATAACAAAAGTTAAAGATATTTTCCTTTGAGTGATCCTTTTGAGTCTTAATATCTCCCTTGACCAATGTGGCTTTGTAAGAGATTATTGTGGATTTTTAAGGATCACACTATTTGGAATCATATCTATGATAAAATATTCCTAATTGCATATATGACTTACCATAAGATAAATTATCTTTATTCCAAGGCAAACCCTAAGCAATGTCAGCTTTAAATGTATATCTAGCAAAACTGTAAGTTATAATACTGCATAAATAAATGTTATTCTCTATTAGATTGAAGTGAATATTCTATTTATATAAATGGATAGGTATAAACCCTTCCATATTTTTAGCCAAAAGCATTATCCCACCATGAATTTATTTTAATAAGTTACCATTTGGACTCAAATTAGGTTGACCTAGTTTCGTAATGTGTGTGATAACTTTCATAAGTCAATTAATCATGGCCAAAATAGAAATCAAAATGATTTTTTTATTAGTTAGTAGATATTTATAGAAGAATTTATTACGTCTTTAGATAAGCATGGTCTATTTGTTAGGTATTTGGATAAACATGTTTTGTAATTGGTTTACGTATTATAAATTAACCAACAATATTACAAAGCACCAATTGTATACCAACCCATTTATTAGTGCACACTTTAAGATATGAATCAAAGAGATTGAAAAAAGATAGGTTCCTATAATAGATAAGTTATTATTAAATGATAAAGTTTAAAAATATTGCTTGTATACATATGCCCCACTAGGAACTAATCATGTGTCACAACATTGTAGCATGGGATGGTGCTTTGGTAAACAAAATAATAAAAAAATAGTTGAGATAATTAAAATTAAGTACATAAATAAATGTGCTAAAAGTAGAAAAAAGTAACTGAAAGTAACACACATATATCTTGACTTACTTTTTATATAAATCACTACAAATTTAAATATCATAGTCTCGATCATGGAGGGAACAACACCTACATTTGAAAAACCCTATGGAACAAGGATATAATTATATTAATGTGTGCATACATGAGTTGGTCAAATTATTAATGAAAAAATCTCAAAAGTGACTAAATTACTTGGAAAATTCGCAAGCCCAGATCAAAAAATCTAGGTTAGAACCAAAATACCTAACATATAATGAAAAAAAGTTGACAAATGAAATTAGAACATACTAAATTATGTGAGAAGAATGTTAAAAATTGTAAGTAAATTAAATATCATTGTGAGTAAAAATAAAACAAATATATGTAAATAAATGAAATATAACTTCATTTCAAATTAGCATGTAGAATAAAGCACAAAGTAAACATAAATTACTAAAAATGAAAATTTAAATCAAAATTTAAGACAAGCATGTCAATTCAAACATAAATAAAAACATATAATCATGTTAAATGTCTAATTTAAGATAAGTGAAGTCTAAAAAAATCAAACAAGTACAAAATAGATAAATGAAAATTCAAAATCTCTAAAGAATGACAACTCAAACTAAGTGCTTATTCTATGTTATGATGTAAGAAATCACAAACATCTAATGGCATGTGTTTCAGTAAATTTTGGATTTATTTTGTCAAGAAGAAAGAGTAAAATTGAAAAGAAGAGTAAGGTTGGTAGAACTTGGATTTGGTTTGCACTCCATGATCTAGACAGTTGTGAGAGCTCCTCTTTGGCTTGGGAGGATGACCTACAAATAAGAAAGAACTAAAGAAATGGTTGATTAGTTAGGTAGAAGGGTGGATTTCCTAGTAAGCTAGATTTAATAAGTACACAAATTCTTTGGAGGCTATCAATCTGCCTTTTAAGACAAGTTAATGTTGGTAAAGTTGCTGATAAAATAGGTTATACAACATAAATGAAAGTACTTAAACAAAGGAAATAAAGAATTTTAAAAATAAATTCTTAGATTAAAAATATAATTTTAAGTAAATGTTAAACTATCAAAATATGGTTCAATTATGGTCAAGTTGTTTTTTTGGTCTGTATTATGACAAAAGTTAAGAAAATAGGGTTTTGGTTGAGGTTGAGATGTGGTTTCTGGTTGCTGAATTTGAGTGTTTCATTTTACACAATGACCATCAGTGGTTAGGGTGAACCTAAATAGTTAGGGTGACCCTCGATGGTCAGGGTGACCCTCAATAGTCAAGGTGACCATTAGCAGTTAAGATAACTATCGATGGTTACAATCAATTTTGGTTTGGGTCAATAAGGTTGTTTAGTTGGGGTTATAGAATGGTTCTAGAAGGTAGGTTTGGGTCAGATATTGGTTGTGAGATAGAGGGTAAGGTTCAAAGGTGGTTGGTTCAATGGTTAGTTATTTATATGACTAAAATGAGGTTATGGGTGGATGGGTATAATTTCTAAACTAAATAATTGAAACTTGAAACAAAGAGAAATATACTTATCTCATGGTTTGATAGTTGATGGTTGATGGATTGGAGAAGTTATAGAGCTTGCTGAAGATGATTGATGATGAAGAGATACTTATAAAAGAAGTTGATGATTGATCATGATCTCTGTTGTCTCTCCATCTCTTACCTCCTAATGATCTGCTTAATCGATCTCTATCCTTCAAGTTTTACTCTTTCACTTCCTTGTCTTCTATTTATATATAAGGAAGGGAGAGGTGGAAGTGTAGGTTCAATATAGGTTCAACACCACATTCTAATTTAGTCTTAACATGCATAATTCAATAATATCTAAGAATAAAAATGCAAACTTGAGTTGTTGAGTTAAGTGTTTATGTGGTGAAACTTGATCATTGATGGTCAAGGTGACCCTTGATGGTCATGGTGACCCTCGATGATCAGGGTGACCATCAATGATTAGGGTGACCCTCGAGGGTTGATATGTCCAAGGTAGAAAGGTTAAGGAGATGGGCTAGTTGGTGGATCAAAATTTACTTGAGTTAGGTCTAGTTTGTGGTCAAAAGGTTAGGATAGAGTCCCTAAGGGGTCTCGAGGTGGTCTAGTGGTGTCTTGACATCTAGAACCATAGTGTGCATTTTTATAATGTCTACATTTTCCCCCCTTGTTAATGTAGTTTATATCAACAAGATGAAAAACAAAAATGGATTACAGGTTGAAGGATTGATTCACTTGAGTGTGGGAGGCGGTGTTCCCCCTCAAACTGGGAGTCAATAAGGTAAAGCAAAATTAGGTTTAAGATTGATGAGTTGGCAGGGGATGACAAAATGGGTGAATGATAGGTTAGGAAATTAAAGCACAAACATGTAAATAAATTATGATTAAAGTGTGATAGCCAAGATCACATATTGACTATGTTACCATAGTGGTAATAATTAAGGTTAGTGCTAGAAGGACAAGTGAAAAGTGGGCCAAATGATCACATTAGGCATGGTAATTGGGTACACTCATAAATGTAAGTCTCATAGGAAAGGTTAGTGTTTTAGTAGGTATCCAAGGTATGAAGTATCCCAAAGAAAAAAAATTGGTCAGGTGAAGTCATGTGTATCTGTGGTAGGAAGTTCTCTCAAGAAGACACCAATTAGTTAGGTATGCACAAGGTAGTGAAAGTTCAAAAAAGGTCCAACATGGAAATTATTGTCAGTGCAGTCAAAAGGACCAAGGCAAAGTTGTCACAAAGCTATAATAGTTTGGGCTAATATGGCCACTAGCAAGGTGACATTATAAGGGGTAAGGTTTGGCAGTGGATAAGGGTAATCTCCAATGGTTAGGGGGTTGGGTTAACATAGTAAAATAAGGTTAGTACTTGAAGGACAAGTGATAGGGTAACTAGGTGACAACATTAGGCATAACTCATATGAGTTACTCCTATAAAATCAAGTTTCCTTAGTAATCTCTATGTATTTATATGTATCCAAGGTAGGATGTGATCCTAAGAAGATAAAAATGGTTGCAGGCATTGGGACTGCAAAGGGATGTGCTTCAAAGCACCTAAATGGTCAATGTATAAAAGTAATGTAATTTTGTCAAAAATGGCAAGGCAAATGATGAGATTAAAATGACCAAGGCAAATTTGGGTGAAAAAAGTGTGAAAGATGGGTCAAGATGACCAAGTTTACATTAATTGGTTTTTTTGAGTGGTGGAGAAGGTTATATCTAGTAGTTTGGTAGTGGAGAAAATGGTGCTCTTTGATAGGTGATGTGGTTATGGTAATGTTGTTTATTTGAAAAGGTTTGGTTGGGTTTTAATGACTTTAAGTGGGGAAGACATATGCCTTCATAAATGGTCATGAAAGTAGAAAGAGGTTGAAACTATTTGGTTAGCAAAGACCATAATAGCAAGATGGATGGGCTTAAGAACATAATTTCCTTTCATGCATTGCATTGGTGTTAGTTCATTGGTTAAAATAAGTGGCTTGATCATGTAGTGTCATGTAGGCTCAAAATCCCTTGATTTATAGAGTTTAAAAGAAGAGATGGATGAAGTAGGTGAATGGATGGTAGTTTATTCTTCTCATGGGGATGGTTTTCTCCTAATGTAGGTAACCTAAGAACCATTATATACAAGTCCATGTTCTAAGTTTGGTATATATTGATTGATGCAAGAAGTCTATGAATATTGTGTGAAAGATGATGGAAGATTTCTTTGGGATTGATTTGTTTTCTAATTTTGACTTGAGGTCTATTGATTGCTTTAAGTTTATGGGTTTGGGAAATTAATCAATACGAGAAGCTTCTAGGTGATTGCTTACTTGACAGATGTTTGGTTTAGCCATCCTTTAAGGGAGTGGTCTAAGTTTTGGATTTGTTTATGTTGATAGCTATCCTTTGAGGGATAAGTCTAATTTCTTAAGTAATTATTTGATATTTTTAGGTATCTATCCTTCAAAGGAGCAGTCAACATGCTAGATATTTTTGACCCAAGTGATATTTGGTATCCCAAATTGAATGCTATGCTAGTTTAGATATGGACTAGTATATATAGGCTAAAAGACTTTCCTTTATAGAGGTAAAACCATAACACAAGAATCTAAATGTTGGGTGAACAAGTGACAATGACCATGGGGATCCATCTTATAATGGATGTAAAGTGTCCATGAAAATCATGCCCTAGGTAGAGCTATGGTACCCATGCTTAGGATTTGGCCAAGGTTGTGATCGATAATCACATGATATAGTTTTAATTAATTGTACTTAAAATAATGAAATGAAGGTGGATTGAAACAAGGGATGAACTTAAGTGAGACACAAGATAACAAATAACTTGGTTTAACAAAAGAATGAGATGCAAATGCAAAGCATTGAGAGGTTTAGGCTTTGATATGCCCTAGATCCACACATGTAAATGGTTTGATCCAATTAGGAGAGAAGAGGTCCCCTACTTTTAAAAACTTGATTAGATGTGGAAAAGACTCTAGGTTGGATAGAGTAAAAAAAGGCAAGGTTGGCTAGGTGATGGTGGCTAAACTTTGGTTAGTGGAAATGTTCATTAGTTTTTGGATTGGTTAGGTAGATTTAGGTGTTGGTTTGGGTTATTGATAAAAGGTTGGTCAAGGTCAAGGTTTGTTTAAGTTTAAGGTTAGTTTGGTGGTAGTTAAGATTTGATTGGTTATAGGTGAGGCTGGTTTGGTTATATGCACGGTCAAGTTGATGGTAGGTGCCAAGGGTTAATTTGGTCATTGGTTAATGTTGGGGTTATTGCTTGGTCAAAGCTTTTGGAGGGAGAATTTTCCCAAATGCTATTTCCATGAATGTTGAGGTGGGAAAGGATCCCCAAGTAAGTAAAGAGTTTTTAATAAGGATGAATATGACTTCATTTGCCTCCCAAACTTTGTTAGTTGTTAGTTATTAGTTTGGAGTTCAAGTTGTAGGTGGTGGTTCAGGCAAGATATCCATTATGGTGTTATGGTGAGGGAAACATTGTTGGGTCAGATTTAGGTAGGTTTTAGGTTTATAAATGATGCTAAGAACATCATCCCAAAATAGAGGTGGGTTGGACAAGAGTGTTGGATTGTCCCAATGAGAGAGCTTAGGTGAGGTGTGGGTAGCTTTGATCAAAGGGTAGCCAAGACTTAATAAATATCCAATGAAGGGTTGATGTTGATTGGGGTTAATAGATAAGTTGGTTATGGTTGGATCAAAGGTTGGGTTGATTGGTTGAGGTAGGTAAAATGGGTGGTTGATTTGGCTTGTTGGTTGGGTTTGATTGTTTGTTTGGTTTGTTTGGTAAGGTAAGGTGATAAAGATTTGACCATGTTAAAAAGGGAATAAAATCAAAGACAATGTCATTAGGTAGATGAAAATGACTAGATTATAAAGGAATTAAATGGGTTTGATTTTAGTTGAAGTTGGGTTAGATATAGCTATAGGCAAGGTGTTTTGATTTTGGGTTGGCCTCATTAAAAGGGAAAGTGGAAAAGGGGGTCAGTTTCCTTAGTGATGGTTTTAAAATAAAGTTGAGAAGGCTCTTATTCATCAATAAGTGGTTGGTTTAAGGGTGATTCTTCCTTAGTGATGATTTTAGAAGGAAGTTGAGAAGGGTGCACTTGGTTAATAAGTAGATTGGTTGGGATTTGGATTATGGTTTTCCTATTTATAGATGCACTAAGGACCAAATATAATGAAGGGACCTCATTGTGTTGAGGGCCTTGATTATAGGCTTGCACAATAATGTGTGAAGAAAGAGGTTTAATGATTGATTGCTTGAATACATTCAAGGATAGGTTGTGGGGAACATGAAGAATATCATTTGGAACCTCCTTTTGATCGATAAGATTTTAGATGATCATATTAAATGAGCCACATATATTTACCACATGTCTATTTGTGTGATGATACATAAAAAACTCATTCTCTATAAACCAAATGGGTTTTGGAAGAGAAGCATTGATGGGTTTGATTTGAGGGAGTCTAATGATAGAATACCTTTAAAAAATTTCAAGTATTGAGGTATATAATTCCCCTAGTAGGGTATACTACCTAGGAAGAGGGTGCACAAATGGCTCTTGAGGTTGAGAGCTAATTTTTTGGTTTTATAATGTTGGTTGGCTAAATAAGTTTGGTTGATTTGACAAGTTTGAGTGATTTGATGGGTTGTGTATGCTTGATAAGATTAGTGGGTTGGAAAAATTTCGTTGATAGTTATTGGTTTGATTTGGTGAGGTTGGTTGGTTTAATATAATTGGTCAGTTCAAAATGTTTTGTTGGTTTGATAAGGTAGATATGGAAGGTTTGTTAGAGAGGTTGGGTAATGTTAAGGTATTTGATAGATTTGACATGGTTGATATGGTGGGTAGGTTTACAAAGTTTGGTTGGTTTAATATGTTAGGTTGATAGTTATTGGTTGGATTTGATGGGGTTGATAAGGTTGAAAAGGTGGGTAAGGTAGGTTGGCTTGATAGGTCTGATAATGTTGGTAAGGGTGATAAGATTGATTGGTTAGAAGATTTTGTCCTATAGTTTTTAGTTGAATGATTTTTGGTTTGATTTGATGAGGTTGATAAATTAGGTTGATAGTGGTTGGTTTGATAGTTGTTGGGTTGATAATTATGAGTGGTATGTTTAGGGGATAGACCAAGTCTTGGTTTTGAGAAAAATAAGGTTGACACAAAGGGGGTATAGGTGATTGATACAATAGTTGAGTTAGGTAATAAAAAGTTTGATATGTTTGAGGTAATTAATACGATGGTTGGGATAGGTAACCCAAATATTGGTGAGGTTGAGATAGTTGAGGTGGGTTAACATAAGGGTCAAATAAGGGTTAAAATGTTAATGGTTAGTTGAGGTGAAGATCAAGTGGTTGTTGAAAGGTTGTTAATTGGTTGTATTTGAGGTTGAATTGATTGTAGATAAGGTTGGGCTAGTTGTAGTTGAGATTAGGTTGGTCAGAGGTATGATTGGGTTGATGGTAGGTAAGGTTGGGTTGATTATGGGTTAGGTTGGGTTGGTTATGGGTAAGGTTGGGAGCACAAGTGGATCTTTATTCAAGGTAATTCTCTAATGAAAGAGGTTTGTCTTTTATGAGTCTAACAAAGCTAAGATCTCCATCTAAAAATATAGATGGGATCCCCATTGAACAAGGCAATAGAGATGAGGTGGATGAAGGAAAGGTGGTAGAAGGTTCCCAAAGGGGGTGAAATTCCTCACAACTCAAAAAAAGAGAAGACAAGAAAAAGGTTAAGAAGATAAAACACTCACTAAAAATTATGTTGAATCTTAAATTTATTTTTAATCTCTCTTTTGTTTTATGCCTTAATATTTTAATAAATTATGTGACTCAACTTGATTTATAGAGTGGGTACTAACAAAAAATTCTATGGTTGGTTTCAGGTTATGTTTAAGTTCTCAAAAGAATTTGTATTGGAAATTAATACATGTCTTAGTATTGGTGCCTACCCTCTCACTTCACACACTAAAATGATAAGGGTGTTAGCTGCTTAGCTAGTATATACCAATTTTTTAGAGTTTACACTCAACCAGAGAGATGAGTTGGTTCTCCCCTTGGTAATAAATTTTAAGTACGATTTCTAGGAAGGGTAAGGTGACCACTAGGTGATGAAAACCTAGTCAAGCCTTATGTCAAGTTATTATGATGTTTGATTGTGAAGGTGATTTGGTTTAGTGTGTGCAACAAAAGTGATGCTATGATAGTATTACTTTGATTTAATTTAGATAAGTGAGTTAAACTTGTAAGAAATCAATGGGTATACTTAATTTTAAGCTAAAAAACTTTGATTTCATTTATGAGCATAAAATAGGGAGAAGAGCATATAGATGCAAACAAAATAAACCCAAGTAGAGACTCAAGGGTCTCACTAGGAATGCCAAAATGTTTCAGTGAATTTTTTATTTATTTCTTCAAGAAGAAAGAGTAAAACTGAAAAGAAGGGTAAGTTTGGTAGAACTTGGATTTGGTTTGCACTCTGCGATCTAGATAGTTGTGAGATCTCCTCTTTGGCTTGGGAGGATGACTTGTAGATAAGAAAGCACTAAAGAAATGGTTGATTATTTGGGTAGAAGAGTGGATTGCCTAGAAAGTTATATCTAATAAGTACATGACTTTCTTCGAGGCTATCAATCCACCTTTTAAGACAAGTTAACACTGGTAAAATTGCTAATAAAAAAGGTTTCATAACATAAATGTACTTAAACAAAAGAAATAAATAATTTTCAAAAGAAATTCTTAGATTACTAGGATAACATTAAGTTAAATGACAACCTATCAAAATATGGTTTAGGTATGGTCAATTTATTATTTTTGGTCAGTATTATGATAAAAGTCAAGAAAATAGGGTTTTGGTTGAGGTTGAGAAGTGGTTTTTGCTTGTTAATTTTGGGTGTCTGGTTTACATAGTGATCATCAATGGTCAAGGTAACCCTAGATGGTTATGATGACCCTCAACTGTCAGGGTAACCCTCGATGGTTAGGGTGACTATCAAGAGTTAATTTTGGGTTTTGGTTTAGGTTAAGAAGGTTTCTTGGTTGGGTTGTATAATGGTTCTAGAAGGTGGGTTTGGGTCAAATATTGGTTGTGAGACAGAGGGTAAGGTTTAGAGATGGCTAGTTTAAGGGTTAGTTATTTAGATGACTAAAAAGAGGTTATGGGTGGATGGTTTAAATTTCTAAAATAAATAATTGAAACTTGGAACAAAGAAAAATATACTTAGCTCATGGTTTGACAATTGATGGTTGATGGCTTAGAGAAGTTCTAGAACTTGTTGAAGATGATTGATGATGAATAGATACCTACACAAGAAGTTGATGAGGTTATGGTTGAGAAGTGGATTCTACTTACTAATTTTGGGTGTCTTGATTTACACAATGAATGTCAGTGGTTAGGGTGACCCTTGATAGTCAGGGTAACCATCAATGGTTACTGTCAATTTTGATTCAAGTCAAGAAGGTTGCTTGGTTGGGGTTACAGAATGGTTCTGGAAGGTGGGTTTGGGTTAGATATTAGTTGTAAGATAAATGGTATGGTTTAGAGGTGGTTGGTTTAAGGTTTAGTTATTTAGATGATTAAAAATAAGTTATCGGTGGATGGGTACAATTTATAAACTAAATAATTGAAACTTGAAACAAAGAACAATATACTTATCTCATGGTTTGCTAGTTGATGGTTTATGGCTTGGAGAAGTTCTAGAGCTTGCTAATAATTATTGTTGATAAAGATATAGATACAAAAGAAGTTGATGATTGATCTTAATTTTTGTTCTCTCTCCTACTCTTGCCTCTTGATGATTTGCTTACTTGAGCTCTCTCCCTCAAGTTCTACACTTTCACCTCATCTTCTCTTTATATAGAAGGAAGGGAGAGGTAGAAGTATAGGCTTAAGTGGGGTTCAACACTGCATTCTAATTTTAGTCTTAACATGCATAACTCATGAATGGATAAGATTAAAAAATCAAATTGGAGTTGTCGAGTTAAGTGTTTAGGTGGTCAAACCTCACCATTGACAATCATGGTGACCCTCAACAATTAATAGGGCCAAGGTAGAAAGTTTAAGGAGGTGGGCTAGCTAGTGGGTCAAAAATGACTTGAGTTAGGTCTAGTTTATGGTCAAAAAGTCAGGGTTGGGTTCTTAGGGGTCTCGAGGTGGTATAGGGGTGTTTCAACATCTAGAACCATAGTGTGTGGTTTTTTGGTGACTACAACATAAATATGAGGATAATGAGATGTTTTGAAAAGTATATTGTGTAAACGTTTTTATGAGGAATATATGATGTTCAATATACACCTAAGGCCCCATTACAACAAACTAAAAATACGATGTATGATAACCTTATATTCCTCTAACGAAATAAAGATATGATGTTTGATGACATTGTCTCCCTATTCAGCACTAAATCTCAGGATGCTCAATGGATTCAATATCCAACTAATATCCAACCACCACCAGTAGAGGATATGATGTATGCAGAGGACCCATTGTTGAGAGAAGTGTAAATTTATCAAACCTATTTCATAATTGACATGTTTTCACTCCATATAAAGTTGTAGTAATTTTGTGATGTCTGTAAGTGCTAATTATCCATAACTAATATTCATAAAAATTATATATGTACTAAATCTATGTTTATAGGAACATGTAATATATACTCATTCCTAAGCATGCCCTTCATTGGCATTACAACATGGAAAGCATTGAAGTAGGCCTAATCCATATTTAGGGGTGTTTCCTTAATGATTATAACTAGGACCATAAGTGTTACACAAGCCAATTTTATGGCTAAATATTTCTATTTTTTTGTATGTCAAATATAATGTGAAACAATAATCCCAAAATGAAAGCTATTTAAATATTAGTTATCCACTGGCCATATTTGAATTTTTACATGATGCCTTGAAATGATATTTTGAGGCTTATGCATAATTCGAGGGTGTCATTCTCCTAATCCTTAAGTCTATATTCTAAGAATTTATTTGTATTTATTTCATTATTTTTTTTATTGGAAGATGTAGTGCTCATAATCTATAAGTCTATATTCTCTTTAAATGAGGAAGAATTTTTTTTTTTTTTTTTTTATTATTTTTTGAAATAATTTTAGTTTTTTTTACAAATTAATATATATATATATATATATATATATATATATATATATATATATATATCTAAAATAAATTTATGTAAAAGATATTGAGAGATATCATTATGTATAAGTATATTCTATTTATATTACAAACTTAATATAGAAACCTCAAAAATGATATCTCTCATTATATTCTTAATAAATTTATGTAGGATATATACTAATATAACTCAAATACTCTTCATATTTTTTTAAAGAATATTGAACTTATAAATTATTAAATGTAAAAATTTCTGTATTTCATTTTATCCAAGATGATGAAGTTTCTAATACTTACATAACATCTCCAATTTTGGAATCAAATAAGTATTTCTTCATATTTTTTTTATAAATGTTTATAGATTAAAATAGATTTGGAGTTATATGCAATGTGTATGAAGACATTTTGTAGGTGAATGAGTGATAGGCTATAAAATTTATTTGATTTATGATCGAAGTAAATATAGATTTAGGGAATGCTATATCAAATTGATCGAATTTTGGTGTATGGATGTTGTTCATGTATGTACTCTTCTATTTTTAAGTTTGTATTGAAGGCACTAAAGGTAGTATTATAAATATAAATATTTTCTACAATGGTTGATACATTCTATTTATATTTATATATGAAAATACATATTGAAATATTTTTACTCTAGCATTTTCTATAATATAATTAATGAGTGAACTTATAGACAAATAATTATAATATAAAACACTTGAAATCTCATAATTGTGTGTACACATATACATCTTGCACACCCTTCTCTCCTATACATTTACCTTTTATGGATCTGACCTCCCCAATTTTATATTAGTTACCTAATGGAATTTCCTTATCCATGTATAATATGCTTATTATCCTAATTAGATTATATTTTAAACATCATCAGACCTTTTCTTCTTTTCCAAATGCCTCTAATCATAATTATATGGATTTGTATTAATAAAGACATCCACTTGTGTTAGATATATCCAAGTACTTTTTAATGGTCTTTTTCTAAATTATAAATATTTCTATCAGTTAATCCAAATATATTCCCTCTTGGTGGTGTGAGAATTTACCCAAAAAATCATCTATTTATACACAATATGTATAAGACTATTCATATATATCAAGTATCAAACAAGAATTTATCTAAGCATCTATCTATCACTTAAACATTGAAAGGAATAACCAAAAAATTTAAAAATCAAAGACTAATCATAAATAATAGAGTCTCATCAAGCATGAAGCACATAATCCAAGTCAAATTTTCTCATCATTAAGTTTTGAAAACTATATTATATATTATATCCATACTAAATGAACATTGTTAAACACATATACCTAGCCAAGAGAGAACCTTATAGTTTAAGACGTATTTTAAGTTTTGTAAACATACATAACACTTAGCCACTCATATTTATGAGGTTTGGGATAGATAAACCTATATGTCTCATTCTCTTTTTCAAGTAGACCTAGTGCCGAAAGAGGATATAAAGATTCAAATTGAAAGAGAGAAGTCTTTATACTTTCACAAAGAAGCAAGATTTTTATATTGCATAGAACATTTGTTTATAAGTAGTTATTGTGGTTTTTGATTAATTAACTAATGATAGGTCACAAGAAATATTATGTTAGACATTACCCACCTATAGCCAACATAGGCATCTAAATGCTACTAAATTCATTAAGAATGGTCAAAAGATTAAGTTTCTAGAGCTGAGTTGCTTTGAATCCAAGTTTCACTTACTACTATCACTTACACATAGTCTCAAATTATGCAAATATAATAGTAAATATTCAGTACCCTAATCCTCTCAGTTATTTCTATAAATAATATTGTATAATTAAACATGTACTTATAATATTGAAATTTTATTAATTTACACATATCTTAGACAATTTTAATATTTAAAAGTTATATCTTATTTAGATACAACAAACTAAATTAAGATACAACAATTCTACAACTACAATGTAAAAGAGTTCACATTCATAACCAGAAAAACAAAAGCCTTAAAAAGGCTTCAATAGAATTCAAATACTATTATATGAGTTAAGTCCAAGAATAACTTTAAAATAGTTTGAAGAGATCCAAAAATGCAGGGCAACATGAGAATGAAAATACAGGGTTCAAGTAAAAATAAAATAATTAACATGCAAACATGTACATATGTTTTTGAGAAGAAGAAACAACATTTCATGAAACACTTTCTTTAAAACCTTAAAATAAAGAATACAAAGGCCAACATAATATTTGTGTCACCCAAATGTTTAAGACTAAATCAAAAAGCCTTTCTAGATTGAGAATAACCTAGTGACATTTTAGAGATATTTTAAAATGTAAAAAAACTTCATAGTGATAAGAAAAGCCTTTGGCAAAAACAAAATCATGACCTTGCAAAGATGTACAAAAGTTTTTAAGAAGAAGAAATTACTTTTGATGTCTCAGATATGTATTAGGTAGGCATATAGAATTATGATTAGCCCATATAGTCATTCAAAAAGAAAAATATGGTCTTAATATATCCTATTAATTTGTTAAGCATGCAGATCAAGAAATTGTAAAGGACATGATCCTTCTATATCTTATTCAAATCTAAAGATATTTAATTTCAAACAACATAAAAGAACATTAACAAAAGTATTTTTCAGAATAATTAATGATTCCATGTTGTCAAATAATTTATGTTATTCAGAAAACCAATCCTATATTAATTTATATTATTGAGAAGATATATTCTATCCTACTTTATATTATTCATAAAACAATTTTTTTTTTGATTTGATAGTAATCACAACCAAAACTTATCTACACAATTCCCCACAAAATGCTTTCCCTAAAAGATTATATTTTAATTTGATGGTAATCATGACCCAGACTTATCCACACAATTTCTCACAAAATGCTTTCTGTAAAATCATAAAACAAATCTATAAATACTCTTAGAAATTCTCCATCAAACTTTCTCTTAATGCTTTCTCATGTACCATACAGATTAAAAGTTTTTTAAGATTATTTTTACTTAATAAAACATAATTGAGCGCCCATGTCGTGCATTGCATTGTACAAGGAATATGTCCTTAAATTTTCCATGAAAACTTTAATCAAAATCATGAATTCGAAGGCACGCCGTAACCAGTTAATATCATGCGATAAGTTAATAATATCCTCGGCAAAGATTTCAACAGATTGAAATAATCGAAAATAATATATTTTGCTGTAATAAGGAGTCACAGCATGAAACATCATTACCGAATAAAACGCATTGTACCTTCACTGCTTGTAAAATGCACAACAACAAAAGTTTATAAAATCGAGAGTTGGCTGCTCATTTTCCATCAGATGATGAAAGCTGTCACGGATTAGATTGTGTCTAAGCTCGCCCAACTTATTTGTTTCCCTAAACATTAACTTTTAAAGTATCAGTAAGGATACATTTTGTAATGAAGCCACGAATTCTCAAGTTTTTTAACGTGAAAGCCACACAAAACACATTTTGAGAGTCCTAAAAAGACAATTCTATGGAGTCTATCCTAGTTAAGGGTTTCAAATGCACAATATAGCGATATGCTTTATGTTATGATATTCTAATAAGACCTTTTTTATGAAAAAAAGTTCAATTCGAGCATGTCTGCAATAGAGAAACTTGATGGTACGTTTCAAAGCTTGAGCCGACCACTCCTTGTGCAGGTAAATGTCCAATTTTGTCTTTTTTTTCTTCCATAGAGTTACCTATGTATCTCTCTAACGAGGGCCTCCTCTCTCTACCACCATATCTATATAAAGATAGAAATATAGTCTTTCAACTATCTATATGTGTTCCTTAATTACAATCACCATGCTCCCCCCACATCGCCCTCCTTATCTATCTATCTATAAAGAGGAGACATGGTTAAGTGCATAAAATACATGTCTAACCTCCTCGACCTCCCCATCCTGATAAGGGTTGGTCAAGTACATAAATGATGAATATGATCTCATCTTAGTTGGGAATCTCTTTATACTCTAATTGCGACCTAGTCCTTGCATGCATTATATCTTTTTTGATTGATGGCAGTCTTAGACAAAATGTCAAAGATTAAGAGATGTCCTTTCTGCATTAAAATAAGTTTTAATTTATATATATAAATAAAAATACCAAATGAAAACAAGAAAATTCATAAAGAAATGGAAAAAAAAATAACAGTTATACCAAGCAAAATGAATAAATCCCATTATACTTTCTTAAATTAAAATGTAAACCTAAGATTTTATCTATTAAAAGATAATTCACTCAACACTTTCAATTTAGATTTTTGAATAAATTTGATTTAATAGATAGTCCTCAATCTTATATATATAAACTCCATCTTAAAAGAGGAAAATTGTGTGGTTTAAATCTAGATACTCAAAATAATCTTTTGTATCATGGCTCTGTCAATTGGTCACATAGATATTAGAATATTTTTTTAAGGAAAGTTTGAAACATCCCTCAAAAACCATATTTTAAGTTGCAATAAAGTTATTATTAGTACATATTTTATATATAGAAAGTTATAGGTCCCAAATATTATAAATTTATCTCGTAGTGAACTCACTGAGAATTAATGTTTGTTCATTATAGAAAAAATAAGTTTAATTAATTAAAATGCATTTAATAAAAAAATTTCATAGATTCACATAGAAATGTAAAAAAAATAAAGGAAAAATATTGCACGCAAAGTATAAATAACATAGAACCTCTCAAGGTAACGATGATTTTTATAATATTATATCTCTTGAAACATAGATTTATTCTTTCCTTTCTAATACAAATTTGTCTAGAGTTTCTATGAGGCTTTGTCACATCATCTTCAAGACCTCTCACTCTTTGACTCATAGTAGACTTTTCATATTCTATAGACTTTTGGCATTTAAAAAATAGTTTTTAAAACAAAATAGATTTTATTACACACTTGTCATTTATACATTTTTTGTGATTTTATACTTAATATTTTACTACCAAAAAAATTAGAGACAAGGTCACTAATGGTAGTATTTTTTTGCACTTCAAGTGAAGGAGAAGTAGGAATTTGTTCATGAATAACATTAGCCTTCTTAATGCATATTTTGAGCTTGTTTATTTATTAGTGTGAATGCGAAGAAGATCAGTCACAAAATGAATAGATAATTTGGTTATACAAGGATAAAGTTCCTCGGCTCTTATAGTGGGTGAAATTTTGAGAGAAAGAAGATATTCATTTTATAATTTTCTTTTTGATATATATTATTACTCAAAGAAGAAGATAAATATGGATCTTGAGTGGAATGTAAAGGTAAATTATTAGTGGAAACTAAAGCTAAATCTAAAATTGAATCTATAGCTATAAACTAAGGAGAGTCTTAAGATCTAACCAAAGAAGAATATAGAGGTGTAATCAAATTAGGGGCTAAATATGAAACCAAATAGGGATTAATAAGTAAATTTGGAAAGGAGTATAGAGGTGAATCTAAAGATGAATCTAGAGGTTAAACCAAACAATCATTTTGGTATGTATTTATGTCAATGGTATCTAATGTGTGGAAATCATTCCATGATATATGGGAAAAGGAAACATGGTATTTTATGTTTTTTATTCTTATAAAATTCAATACAATAAATGTTTGAAAGGGTGTGTTTGTGATTCTTATTTTCTATTAGATGACCAAGACAAGTTTTTAGTAGTGCACAATGTTTGGAACCAATCGTATTATTAATATGCTTCAAGTATATTAGCTTTATTTTCTTTGAGTCATCATTTCATTGTTCATATATTTATAGATACCTCTAGTCATGTACTTAGATAGATTAATATTAACAAATATATCAAATTTTGTTAGATCTATCCACGTGACTTTTAATAGTATTTTTCAAAAAAAAAAAAAAATAGTTTTATAGGTTGGTTCAATTTTTTTGCATGTCAGTGGTGTGAGAAGCTATCTAGAGAGTCATCTATTTCTACATAGTATGTCCAATCCTATTATTATATAGCAAGTATCAAAAAAACATTTATCTAAGCACATATTTGTCACTTACACATTGAAAGAAATAAGCACACAATTTATAAATTAGAGACTATTCATAGTGAATATGGCCTAACCAAGCCTGAAACAGGTAATCAAAGTTAATTATTTCCATTTTTTAAATATTAAAAAATATATTATATGTTGCATTCATACCATATTCAAACACTATTTCAAACATACAACAAACCAATAAAGCTAATTATGATTTAAGACCTCTTCCAAGTTTTGGATATGTATGTAACACTTAGCCACTTAGTGTGAGATGGTTAGGGTAGGTTTGACCCATATTTTAATTTCTATTTTTTAGGTATACCAAGTGTCAAAATAGGATATATTTTTTCAAATTTGAGACAAGTGTCTAAACTTGCACAATGAAGAGATATTTTGATATCATATAAAAATATTGGTTTAATAGTAGGTTTTGTGATTTTGATGAAACAAATAGGGATGGGTTACAAGGAAAATTATGTTAGAGATCAAACACCTAGATAATATAAGAATCTACATGTTACTAAATTCCTTAATAAGGTCAAAATATTAAGTTTTTGAAGCTGAGTAAATCTAAATCCAATTTTCACTTATTTTTATCACTTGCACACACTCTCAAATGTGAACATAATAGTAAAAAATTAAGTATGCTAATCTTCTAAGAGATATTTTATTAAAAATAAAGTGTAATTAAGCATATACTTATAATATTCATATTTTCTTAATTTAGATACATCTTATACAATCTAAATATTTAAAATTTATATCTTATTTAGATAAAATAATCCAAAATAATATAGAACAATTTTAAAACTAAAATGTAATGAGTTAAAATTTATAATCCCCAAAATAGTCTAAAAAAGGATTCAATATAATGCAAATACTATTGTATGAGTTATGCCTAATAAGAACTTAAGGACAATTTGAAGAGGTCCCAAAATGCAAGCCAACATAGTAATGATAATATAGGGCTCAGGTAGAAATAAAATAATGAACATGAAAACATGTACATGAGTTTTTTAGAAGAAGAAACAACATACACAAATAGCCTTATCTAAAACCTTAAAATAGAAATTATAAAGGCTAACATAATATTTTCCCCCCTAAATACTTAAGACTAAATCAAGAAACATTCCTAACATGAGAATAAGTTAGTGACATTTTAGATAGATTTAAAAACAGAGAAAAATTTCATAATGATAATAAAATTCATTGGTAAAAATAAAATCATGACCCTACAAACATGTACAAAACTTTATAAGAATAATAAATGATTTTAATGTGTCATGTATGTATTAGATAGGATTAAAAATTTAGGAATAAACCATATATTTCTTTAAATAAAAAGTGATTCTAGTACATCTAATTGCTTTGATAAACATAAAAAGTAGATAATTGAAAAAGACATGATCCTAATATGTCTTATTTAAATTTAAACATGTTTAATTAGAAGAAACACAAAAGGAAATTAACAAAGGTATGTTTAAAAAAAGCTAATGATTCTATGTTGTCAAGTAATTTGTGTTATTTAGAAGATAAATCCTATCTTAATTTGTATTATTTAGAGGATAAATCATATCTTCATTTTTTGCTAAACATGACCAGAACTTGTCCACAAAATTGCCTACAAAATACCTTCTCTAAAACTATAAAATAAATCTATAAATTTACTTAGTTTGAAATCCTCCATCAAAATTCCTCTTATCATGATATAAAGCTTACTATCATATATTAAAATATCATGTATAGATTATATTAGTTGGAATAGTTTTAGTTAGTAAAGCATCAAGTGAACCTTAGAATCTTTACATATACATCAAAATACAAATTTATATAGATTAATGGCATCTAATGCAATACAAATAATAACTTGTAGAATAAACTTATCATTATGGCAAGTGGAACTCATGCCATTAATTCAACCTCATTAGTGACCATACAACCCTATATATGCATTTTAGTTATTGATATTCCAATGCATCCTCATTAGTTATCATCCAACCCTATGACATGACCATAACAAGGTGCACTAAGCATCAAAAGTATGGAAATGTGATCACATTCATCATCTAGAATCCATTATAAATCATTGATTAAGTATGAAACATAAGGATCAATTCAAGAGGTGAATGACTACAGGCATAAATATTACATATTTTATAATTAATTGTTAATGTGTGTGTGTGTGTGTGTGTGTGTGTGTGTGTGTGTGTGTGTGTGTGTGTGTGTGTGTGTGTGTGTGTGTGTGTGTGTGTGTGTGTGTGTGTGTGTGTGTGTGTGTGTGTGTGTGTGTGTGTGTGTGTGTGTGTGTGTGTGTGTGTATGTGTGTGTGTGTGTGTGTGTGTAATTGAATTATTAGTTTGTATTCTTGGAGGGCATATTAGATAATGAATCCATACATCATTATCTCTCAAACCTAAAAAGGGCCAACAATGTAAAGATATAATCCTTGGGAACTCTTACTATATTTAATCACAACAAATGTAGAATATAATAATCATATATTTATTAGAATTGCCTACTCACATTAATTAATTATCTATTATCATCAAGTGGCTCAACAAGACAAGTATTTGTGTACCAAGAACTTCATGTGGTTGATATAGTGAAAATTTATTTGTATAAATTTATTACATTTAATGTATTTTATTTCCAATATTTTGATGATATGTATGGTTTTGAGATTATGTACCATTATTAGATTTTAATTATGTAGTTTTAAATATTTATAATTAGGGATGAGATTAGAGAGTCATGGGTACATATCAATAAAATTAGTTTGACCTATTTTACTATCATTTCATTACTATGAACTATTAAGATATTCAAATATGTTTGCATCCCAATTTTTTTTTTTTTTTTATTATTATTATTATTATTATTATTATTATTATTATTATTATTATTATTATTATTATTATTATTATTATTATTATTATTATTATTATTATTATTATTATTATTATTATTAGTGTCCATTTTTGTGTAACATTGATCATTAAATAATAAGTATAGTAATTAAATTAATACAACTACCTATTTTGTAATTAATACTGACCCTTAATTATTAAGATTAATAGTTATAAGGATATTAAAGTTAAGGTTGTAAAGATATTAGAGTTACGATTGTAATGCGTATACATTGATATTGTAAAAAAGGGAAAGGGTCATCTATATTTTACAATATATGTTTTATTTCCAATGATGTCTCAAATCTCTTTTTATGGTCATTTCTACAGTGGAAATAAGAATTTAATGGATTAATGAAATTATAAATCGTATGCTCTCACCTCGCTCTTGATGGGTCTTGGACCTTGGTGAATAGAAACTAGAAAGTTTACTAGGGTATTAAATGTTGGGAGCCACATTTTTTATATTTTTTAATATTATTATTATAATTTATAAACCATATACTAAGAGTTTTAAAATATTATATAAAGTTGTGCTTTATTATCTAAAAAACAAGTTTTTCACCAATACCTAGGACTTAAATAATTATGTTTATGTATTTGAGATTGTATGTAATTTTGGTATATCAAAAGAGCCTAGTGTTTTACTTATCCATATAAATCCATTGAATATTTGAGTGTTTATTAAAATTATAAATGGTTATAACTAAGAATTAATTCTCTTCATTTGTTACAAATGGAATAATGAAGTTATAGGTAACATTAAACCCTTTGTGGTTAAATATATGAAATTTTGGGATGTCTCATTATTGATTATCATGATAAATATATTATATAATCTACACACACACACCACATACGCCTAGTTATCCAGTTCTTTAATCTTAATCAAATTACCA
>JARHVA010002240.1:1727500-1737500 GCA_037957365.1 Torreya grandis
AATTTGAAGTTTAGATTTATCCCCACCTTATTCCATAGTGCACAAAAAAAATGGACTACAATTTTTTATCCATGTCCAATATTATTATACATGGTAAAGCATACAAATTTAACACCTCATGAAATAATAAGTTTATGATGTTTATTTAATCGCTTATCTTATTGCATGTAATTAAATGTGTAATTCTATAGAATTTTTCCACCACTATAAGGATGGAATAATTCCCTCATTGCATACTAATAAATTCTAACAGAAATTCCATCTTGATATCAACCAATGTTTGTCTAGTATGTGTATTATTGTATAAAACCCTACATTGTTTTTTAAAAAATTCACCATATATAAAATGTCATATCCTCACATATATTCATGCACATCTATACCATTTCTAGGCTAACTTTTATAATGTTTTTTGGTAACTAAATTCTTTAAACAATCCTCTATTATGTTTTATATTTATGAGGTTTTCACACATTTAACCTATGGTTGTAAATAACTACTCTTCCTTTGATAACATTTCATATAAACCCTAAGTGACACAATGAGTCTTTGAAGAACAAGGATACAATAATCGTGACTCAGATGTGGATAGAGCATGGAGTGATGTAAATGTTTTAGCATCCAGTTGCTACTAAATGGTTGAAAACATCTTTTGACATGGATTTGCAAAATCACATTGCATATTCTGACCATATTAAAAATAACAAAGTCATTGATGTAACAACCCATTGGGTTATACATAGAAATATGTGATATATATTTTTTATTTAATAAAAATACCAAATATAGATTACACCATGAAAATCTATAGATACCATAAGAAACACACAAGGTGATAATTGTAACAAGCCTAATACATCACATAACACTGATTTCTAACATCATGGAAGTACACATCATAATGTGAATATAGAAAGCAATCAAATTAAATTGATTAGAATTAAGGAACACATATAGCCACTAATGATGATTTAAATTATCAAGTAATTACAACTCAATTATAAATATAATACAATACAATAT
Source organism: Torreya grandis (assembly GCA_037957365.1). Classification (NCBI taxonomy): domain Eukaryota; kingdom Viridiplantae; phylum Streptophyta; class Pinopsida; order Cupressales; family Taxaceae; genus Torreya; species Torreya grandis. Next base: position 1,728,524 of record JARHVA010002240.1, read on the forward strand.
GCATATAGATACATGGCTTCCTAGAGCATGAGTTCCATGAACTCTCCTGTATGTGTGGCAATCTCAAGTATCATCTCAAAAGTAGTACTATTTTAGGGAGGGAGAGAATCCTCTAAGAGATTTTACACCCAATCACAAACCACTGATCCCCCAAACTATCCTATTAGGGTATGTCCCTCCCTTCACGGATAAGTAGATAGTGATAGTGCGGGAATCTAGAGAGACTAGAAGGTACCAGTGTACTGTAGGATTTTAAACTAAACATGCAATATATCATAAAAATATTTTATATTACAAGATATCACATGAAAATGTGAAACATACTCATGAAATTATAATTTCTCACTAAACATACTTTGGCCCAAATATTTACAAATAATAAATGATAATGATCTAAATCAATCAATTTCATACACATCACTTGATCGGACTACCCTCATCTAACAATGCAATGCTAGTAATCTAGTGAAGTCCATCTTCCTCCTTACTCTAAATTAGTAATTCAGATTGGTCAAATATAATTCAACCAAAAGATTCATCAACTTACATCTTACTAGCAAATGCATCACATGGCATGCTATACAAAAGATTAATAATGACATACATTAAGTCTGTCTAGCATATGCATGAATCTTCCATTATATTCTATCCCATACTAGAAATAATGATTAAAAATATACCACCTAGATAAATACATAATTTAGTTGTATAATTCAACAATATAATTGGTTTTCAGTTATTTACACCCTATGTCAACCCATATTACTATAGATATATGTTATAAGACTTAACTACCAGATTTTTATATCCAATCATATGAAGTAGTCTCAAATACAGGGAAACACAAATGTTACATAATTAACTATATATAATAAAGTAAGTCATCATTCCTACAAAACATGATAACATTCCAACACAACATTTGTTAATTTATCAATGTTTGCATGCATGCATACATAAGTCTACCAACCATAAAAATACACACTACCCAAAATAATAATGAGTATTTATATAGATAAATGTAGATACGAGTTAGGTATAATAGGTACAATAAGTACCACCTAGGTACACCATACTTTTATACTATAGTACCTTATCATATCCCATACTATCATAGGTTCCTAACTACATAACAACATATAGTTTTTTTTATGAATTTCAAGATCCAACTGGACCATGTAGATAATAATACACAAATAGTAAAATATTATACTACCCAAGTATACTTTTCATATAATCATGCCAAGGTATCTCAACATAAAAACATGCATGACAATACACCATTAAACACTAAGTATAACTATACTTTTAACACATTCATAGTTTGTAATTTCATACAAATATTCCATACTGAGTACATTAGAAAAACAATCATTCATATTATTAATTGTAAGTTAGCTAATTCATAAATCCCATTATGAATTTGTACCCTAATGACTCTTTGATTTTAGAAGCTTGTTCAAAGGGTTATAGATCATGACTCCTATGTAACTTAATGACTTAAACAAATCATCTAAGGAACTACAAGTATAATCTCCATGTATAAACACTAGCACATTTTAATGTATACCACAAGTATATATTCTAATATTATGCAATTTCTAAACCATAGTTTAGTGTTTTAATTGAAACTACTAAGCATATAAATTAACTAATGAAGTTTTACTCAGAACACGCTTATTGAAAAAATGAGCAACAATCAAACTTCATTTTACCAAAACACATGTAACCCAATTTTACAATCAATTTATATTTGGAGGTTAAAAAGAAATAATTCGCTAATCAACTTAATAATTAATTTCAATTCCCTATTAATGTTTCACCTGAGAATAATAGGTAAAGGAATCTACCCCATGTTTATAATTATGCAAACATTCATAACTAAATACATTGTCAAACTACTTGTAAATGTTTTCTATATAATAAAATATCTAAAATCTCTTCAAAGTTTAACTCACAATAGAGAGTAGCTATGTTCCACTATTTAACTTGTATGATTCATCCACTCTATGTTTGAGACTAATTGTTTAAGTAATCAAATTTCATGGATCAGAATGTTTTACAATTATTTTATATCTGAAGTGACATTTAACTTAGTTAGATGTATCAGGCTAAATATCAACAAAATACATATATGTATATTCATAGAAATATATCTAAACATGTGTACCATGTTAGGTACTAGATTTATGGCTTATCCCAATGGTAAAATAATTCTCAATTAAAGGTGACTACTTATTATGGTAAATCTCTTAGAGGATATTTCATACTGAGATATTGATAACATATCTTATATTATCAAAAATTTTAATAACTTTATTAATACATATATCCACCTTTATATCCATCCACTATCACCACCTATTAAGATAGATTAGTTATTTATATGTAATATATTTTTGATATTGTGCACAATATTAAATATACAATTTTATATTATAATATTGCATAACCAAAATCACTCTATTCATTAGAATAATTCATTGTTCTTTATATAGAAAAATAAGACTATGCCAATTTCCTAATATGCATATACAGACTAGGAAAATAACCATAAAAAATTACTAACTAGGTAAATGTGGGTCTCCCTCTACCTTTCCCATCAATTCACAATACCACAAAATCAAATATGGGCTGACCAATGTAAAATGAAAATTGTGATGGAATGGAAGATGGTCAACTTCAAGATATAATTTTTAAACAAAGGAAATAAACATGAAGTAGTTCACACTCTAAAAATAAACATGACCATATATATATATATAATTTCTAGACATGAAGATAAACACATATTTGTAGTCTGTTAAAAATGAAGATGGGATTTTTGAGTCCATTGAAAACCTTGAATGAAATGGAATGTGGTTCCACTTGAGTTGAAATAGTTTAGATAAAAATAATGGTGGTGGTGTTGTTCTTGGGTTGAGTTAAAGAAAAAAACTTGATATGGAAAAAACATTAATGTTGTTGGACAAAAAGGTTGCTTTAGGAGGTTCAAATCCTGGATGTGGTGATAAAAAGGATTACGTGAAGGAAATGAAGAAGGTGAATATCAATGCCTTTGTCAATTAAAATAGATGCCATAACCATAAATTTTATCATAAAAAGGGTAATGACATTCCTAACAATTTAGATCATGGTTACCATTTATTATCTATGGGTTAAACAGTCCCACGATTCTTCTTGATTAGAATTTTTAAACCAGTGGTACATAGTCCATTTGTAAGTGTGTATACCTATGACTGGATATAGGTGAAAAGTCTAAAACAAAATTCCAAACTAAACCATAAATTTGTCTAAAAAGAAATAGTTATGATATCTCAAAAAAGTGATGCCATTATATAACCAGACTCTCTCTAATTTTTTAAATATAGTCCTATCACCGTATGACATTAGACAACTCAAAGAAATATTAGTATAAATATATAGTGCTAATATACCTCAATATATCAAGTATGAGAAGAAAAGATATATTTTACTCCACAAGGGTTTTAGATATTATCTAAGCATTTTATAAATGTAAAAGGTGTTGTCAATACAGTTACATGGAACATTATATAATCCTAGTTGATAGACTAGTGATTTAACTCAGTTTCAATAATATATCTTGTATTTCTAGTTAGTATTTCATGTAAATCATATGATATATACTAAATTTAGGGAAACTAGTGATCTATAGATCTATAATTGCTTCTAATATGACTTAAAGAAATCTAGTTCCTTATAGTATATACGAGATGAGTTTTCAATATATGAAATTAATGATATATATATATATATATATATATATATATATATATATATATATATATATATTTGAATTTTGTAAAGCTTGTTGTAGATAATCTATGATTTCATTACTTTATAACAATGTTTTATTTTACTGTATATATATATATATATATATATATATATATATATATATATATATATATATATATATATATATATATATATATATTACAGTAAAATAAAACATTGTTATAAAATAATGAAATCATAGATTATCTACAACAAGCTTTACAAAATTCAAATACCACCAACCTTGTAATCTTCAAGGTTTTCATGGTGCCATCTAGATAATTTCTTTTTTGGTTTAGTCATTATGTTCCTTCCACATTCTCCCCATTCTCATCTTTTTGTCCATCTATTATACTTGGAAGAGAATCTTTAAAAAAAAAAAGAATTTAAAGCTTTATATATATATATATATATATATATATATATATATTTAATATAAGCTTTAATCTAAAAATTATTATTATTATTATTATTATTATTATTATTATTATTATTATTATTATTTTCCCTTTTTTATATATATCTTAATATGAAATGGTAAATTTTATAATCAAATCAAATTAATTCTCAATATATTATAGGAATTTTAAATGACAAAGCTAAAATTTACAAAGAAATCCATATTTATAGATTTTACTTTTGCCAAATTTCCCTACCAACATATATATTAGAATGTGCCAAACACATAAAATAAATCTTTATGATAATTTTACATACTTTAGAAAACCACAACAAGCAATACATCAAGAAAGAAATCAAACACACTAATACACAAATTGTTTTAATGAATTTCTACCATGACTAATTATTGTGTGTGTGTAGGGTTTCACGAGCTCTCTATCAACCTATGACATCTCCATTTACAACATCCTCTCTAATGATTTTCTCCCTCCAATATGCTCAAAGAAAAAATTCTCCTACGTCCACCTCACAACACACAAGTTATTAGATATTTTCACATGATAATCATAATTAATAATAGATAGCTAAATCAATATATGAATATGCTTAAAATGTAAATGCATACATAAACTAGTTCATAACAAGTAATCATATATTTATATTTAACTAAACAAACTTCTATTATCTTGAAACAACATAAATCTCAAGCTTAGTTAGAAATATATCTAAATCTAAAATTTTTAACTACAGATGTCTATGGGTAATTTAGTAAGTTTGTTTGGTGAGGAATCAAGATGTAACATCCTTCCTCCTTAAATCTAGTCATCATCCTTGATGACTCTTATTCAGTATAGTTATCAATTAAAAACATTTCTTAGCAAGGAAATAACATGATATATAATGTCAAACTAAGAAAATAACTAAAAAAGTGCTTGTAAGACACATTGTGGTTCCTCCAAGTTACAATATTTCTAGAGTATGGGTCCCACAAGACGTCACTCAATAACATATATAAGTTTAGCAACCATGGTTTTGATTATTACTTACTTTGATTGATTCTATCATGACCACCTTAGGGTCTAGAATCATCAAGATATCCCTATATGTCATAGGTCTTACCATTTATATTACCTTGAAGGGTCCCACATGTCTTAGTGAAAAATTTCACTAATTTTTTAAGAGCACACAATATCATTATGAAAGCCAAAATAAATGACCATGGAGTGTTTCACAAAATCTTCTTGCTTTTAGCAAATCTCTCTATCCTAGAGAGTGTTTTACTCATCTTGAAGAAAAGTAATTAGGAAATTTGTCAAGAATAATATGTGTTAATATTATCAATACTTTGCATAGCTTCAGATAAGTATACCATTCAATACTATCACTTCTCCATGAAGCTCCTAACAAGTATGATAATAAATAGGAAAGATAAATATAAAGTATACAAAAATCATGGAATCCTCATCCATATCGAATCTCTATCAACCCTTTATATGCGTATGGCCATACGACTGAATTTGATAAGTTTTGACTATCAAATCTTAGATTCAACAAGTTCATTTGTTGATCCAACTCAGTAACAAAATATAAGTTAATGTGAGGCTAAGTATGATACCACCCTATCACTTAGAACTCACAATCCCAATTCACCACTCTTCCCTTAGGTCTACATAACCTAATGTTCTTAAAATGTGCATAATATTTCAAAGAATCATAATTTTATGTTATCAATTTATTGAAATAAAATTTATATGCAAAATGATTCTAGATGTATCCTCATACATACAAAAGATATCATACAATCAATCTGTAATTGTATTAAATTAATACCAACCACACATAACTAGTTTCATATTTCATAGTTAAAATAAAATAATGTTGAAATTAACATAACCTACATAGGTTAAGAATCACGCCATTCTTTTAACCTAATAGAGGAATAATCAATCAATATATCCTTGTTTGTTCAACTAGCACACAATAAGTTAATGGTTTATTCTAAATTTTATATTTACAATATGTTCAACACATGCTAAACCTTACTCACTTTTAGTGATAGGTATAAAAAATTATCTCTTCAAAACAATATGCTATAAGCAAAAGAGAACAATATCAATCTATGCAAGTGTGTATAATACTAAGTATAATCAACTTATAATTCTTAGTATATAATTATATGAATCAAGTTTTGATACCTCATGTGGTCTTAAAATCACAAGTTAGATCAAGTAATTAATCCAAAGAGTTATAAGTAAAAAAATACAAAACTATCATCTCAAAAAATATGACATTCCTTCATTAGATAAAGGAAATATCACAACTTGATGTTGCTGAATACTACCTACTTAACCGATCTTATAAGTATGCTATCTCAATCTACTTCCATATTTGAAAGAAATATATGCCAACATAAAGATGTTTTCATCCATTTAATATTAAAAAATATCTCTCACCAAAAGTAGAAAACATTCTTCCACAATCTCCAAGAGAATAAATTCAAACAACATTTTAAACCAATTCTCATTTAAGAAAATACTAAATCAACATCATGCATAAAATACTTATTTCAATAACATAACAACAATATCAAAAAACAATAAGAAAATATCGACTCATCTCTAAGCAACCTAATAGGGATGACACCACATATCTTAAGAGTACAAATCACATAAGTGAACTCCTAAAACAAAGGAACTATCAAGCAATATAACAACACTCTACTATAATATTTCCACTACCCTAGGTGGTACTAAAATAGAAATGATCTTATAAGATTTCCCACTCTTGGGTTTTGTAAATAAAAGACAAAAAAGCTAAATGCTATAAATTTAAGAAAAGCATCTCGATCTTATTAAACACTTACAAACTCAATGATAAAATTGACTATATAATCAAGAATGATGTAATCATACTCAAGGTGTTCAATATAAGTGATCAAACTATAGTAGAAATTTTTTGTTCAGAACTCATAAAATATGCTATATACTTATCTATCAAAGCCTTGAATATAACCGTCATTTATGGAATACTCAATAAAAAATATCCTAAAAAACTCAAAGGTATACGAGTGATCTTAAGGCTTACACACAAATAATGTCCCCTACTTACAAAAGTCACCAGGTTACATAGGTGGATCTACCAAATCTCAAAACTTCCAACCATAGAGTAACATAGTTTTGCACTAAGACACCACAAATCCAAAAAACTAGTGCAATAATTCATGCCACTAGGTTCACACTAGTGAAAAAAAGTCACAAAAATTCTAATAGACTCATTAGGTCATAGAGTTTGAACAACAGCTCTGATACCACATGTAAGAACCTCATTGAGTTAGATGTAGAAATATTTGAGATTTTTTTATTTAACACATATACCAAATATAGATTACACCATGAGAATCTATAAAGACCATAAAAAACACACAAGGTGATAATTTCAACAAGAATAATACATCACATGACACTGATCTCTAACATTATGAGAGTATACATATTAATGTGAATACAAAAATTAATTACATTAACTTAGCTATAATTGAAGTAAGTCTATAGCCACCACTAATGATTTAAACTATCAAGTAATTACAACTCAATGATAAATACAATACAGTATAATATGCATATAGATACATGGTTCCTTGGAGCATGAGTTCCTTAGACTCCCCTATATCCATGGAAATATCAAGTGTCATCTCAAAAGTAGTACTATTATGGGGAGGGAGATCATCATCTAAGCATATTTATATCTAGTCATGGACAAATGAGCTCCCACATTATTCGATCAAGGAATGACCCTCCCTTCATGGTTGAGTAGATAGTGATGGTGTGGGAATCTAGAAAGACTAAAAAGTACCCATGTGATGTATGATTCTAAACTAAACAAGTAGTGTATCATACAAATCTATTATATTGGAAGATATCATACTAACATAAAAACCATACTAATGAAATGATAATGTCTCACTAAACATACTTTGTACCAAATCTCTACAAATAATAAATGAGAATGATCTAGATCAATCAATTTTATATACACCACTTGATCAAATTGCCTTCATCTAACATTGCAATACTAGTAAGCCAGTGAAGTTCATCTCACTCCTTACTCCACATTAGCAATGAATATTTATAAAATACAATTCAACCACAAGGTGAATCAACTTACATCCTACTAGCAAATTCATCACATGACAAACTATAAAAATGAGTAATAAAAACATACATTAATTTTGTCTAACGTATACATGAATCTTCCATTATATTTTATCCCATACTAGACATAATGATTACAAATATAACACCAATGTAAACATACAATTTAACTATATAATTCAACAATATATTTGGTTTCCATTTATCCACACTTTATGGTAACCCATATTATCACAGGTCAATTTTCTAAGAATTAACTACCATATTTCCACTATCAATCATATGAAGTAGTCTCAAGTACATGGAAACACAAACATTACACAAGTAACTGTATATAATAAAGTAAGTCATCATTCCTACAGAACACAATAACATTTGTTAATTTCTCAAAGTTTTCATGCATGCATACACAAGTATACCAACTATAAAAGCACACACTATCCTTAAAAATAACTAGTATTATATATATATATATATATATATATATATATATATATATATATATATATATATGAGTTAGGTAAAATAGTTATAGTAAGTACCACCTAGGTACAATATACTTTTATACTATAGTAGCTTATGATATCTTATACTATCATAGGTTCCCAACTACATATCAACATATA
>JARHVA010002240.1:1742500-1757500 GCA_037957365.1 Torreya grandis
TCCTCATTCTGAGGCCTTGATCATCAAAATAATTTGGGTAAGGATGGATTTTTTACCTTTAAAATATTGGTCTCCTTTTGATTTTGAATCCATAGGTGATTCATTATGTAAATTCATATATATGTACCATAAATCCATGAACCATACAACTATTTCTCAAATTTTAGTTAATCTAGATATTTCTAGAGATCTTCCTAAGCCCATTGATTTTAAGGTTCAAGATCATACTTGGAAGCAATCTCTCAATTTTGAGACCTTGACTTTTTGTTGTATAAATTACTTTTCAAACAGGTCACCTTGCTTTTTTTGTGTAATATTTCTAAGCATACTAGCAAGATCTCTTAGTGGAAGGATGCTCTCCCTGAGCATTTTACTATTTTCAAAGATAGGGAGACTAATGATGCAGAGAGTGATTAAGGTCTTGGCCAAAAATGAAGTTGAAAGAGTATATAAAGATTCACCCCCCTTGGGAAAGGATAATATATATCACCTAATTATAGGTGAAGATTCAAAAAATGATTCATTGGCATAGTTACCTTTGGATAAATTAGAAGTTGTACTAGAAATTTCCATTTCTATCCTTCCTAATCATGGAGGGGAATGGAAAATTATTGGTTAAAAAAAATTAGAATAAGGAAAGATTAAATACATCTTCAAATGACCATTAAATTACAAAATGAAAATAGTTTTGATGGGTCCTAATTCCTCCACTATTTTTCACATCTTTTGTGGTTGCTATCATTTTGTTTTGTTGTCCTGTTGTTATTTTAGTGGTAATTTAATGATTGTTTTGCTGGCTTATTTTTTCTATCTGGTGACCGTGTTTTTTTTAAAATTTATAATGGGTTAGAACCCACTTTTATCCTTAATAAAAAAATTCTATCTTGTAAATGTAATCCAACCATGGTGTTCATTCCATTCTTCTTAGATATATGCATATTCTCCATCCATCATGATATTCTTGATATGTTTGTGTATATCTCCCTCATAAAATCAAATTCAAGGACCTATACCTGATTCTCATTTAATAAAAATGATATTCTACTTATTGTATTAATAACCTTATTTAACTCCAATCTCTTGTGTTTTAAAACAAACATATGTAACTTTATAGGAACTCAAAACATTTCGCATGTATTCAATTCAACTTTATTTTACTATTTATGAATTAGAGAAAATGATTATCCATATATGGGAGTCTTTATTTTAAAAATAAATAGTACATAAAATTCATCAACGTGTGCATAATGGCGTAAAACTCATGGTCATATAATAAAAAATATATCGTATCATCACTTAGGTTCTTTCTAAATTATGTCATGAACCTTCCTTATTGTATTAATAACACTCTAATCACTTCATTAATTGCATTAGAATCCACTTAAAATATGTGATTAAAATATTGAAATTATTGGTGTATGTAAGAGATTAAGATAGATTTAAATTAACCTACTTAGTAAATCAAAGATCAGAGAAGGTCATAAAGTAACATCTATTGTCATAATTTTTATATTGTGATCATGACAAAATTAATCTAATAAATATAACTAAGGGAAAAATTATCACACAATATTAAAGGAGAGGGTTTCGAAGCCTCTAGGTAAATAATATATCATGTAATAAAATTAGTTAGGTATTCTAGTGCATAAAATAATATCTAATCTAGCATTATCAAAGATTATAACACAAAATGGGATGGTTTAGAAAAAATAAAGCAAACAAAGGATCATGGTAGGGAAATGGGGGATTAGATCATCTAAGTTGGAAGATGAAAAGCCTATAAAACCCTATAAATATACTAAGTATAATTGTAAAAGTAATCTAATAAAGGTGTTATACATTCAAACTTATTACATTGTGAAATGTCTATCTATAAAATTAAATAACAAAGATTAGAGATACTTACCTTTGAGTAAACATTTTGAGTCTTAATATCACCATTGGCTAATGGGGCTTTGTAAGAGATTATTGTGGCTTTTTAAGGTTCAAAATATTTGGAATAATATCTAGGATCAAATATTCCTACTTACATTCATAACTTCCAACAAGAAAAACTATCTTTATTCCAAGGCAAACCCTATTCAATAACACCTTCAAATGTAGATCTAGTAAAATTGTAAGTCGTAGTACTATATAAGTAAACATTCTTCTCTATTAGATTGAAGTGAAGCTTATATTTATATAAATGGATAGGTATAAAAAATTCTATATTTTTATCTAACAATGTCATCCCACCATGAATTAGTTTTAATAACTTATCATTTGGTCTCAAACTAGGTTGACCTAGTTTCGTAGTGTATGCCATTACTTTTATAACTCAGTCGACCATGGCCAACCTAAAAAGCAAAATGGGGTTTTTATTAGTTAGGGGATATTGAGAGAAGTTTGGTTTGTTTGCATAGGGATTTAGATAATCAATATTTTTAATGGGTTTAGGTATTATATAATTAACCAACAATATTGTAAATAATCAATGGTCTACAAACCCATTTTGTAGTGCACAATTTAAGTTATGAATTCAAAGAGATTGAAACATGACATATAAATTCTTTAGTACAGAGCATGGTTTCTATCTTCTCTTTCTCTTTAAGAGGTAACAAACTAACATTGTTCCACCTTTCCAAAAAGTGTATGTGTTCTTTGCTCCATATTGAATTACTGTCCTATAAAATTTCCATGGTCTCCCTAATAACACATGACATGTATCCATTAAAACAACATCACACCATATTTTATAATTATAAATTTTTCCTATAGAAAACTTGATTAAGCACCTTTTATCTAGTGTAAGCTCATTTCCTTTCTTAGACCATGAAACATGATAAGGGTTAGAATAATTTTCACATTGCAGATCTAGTTTATCAATCATTTGTTTAGAAACCTATTTTCACAACTATCACAATCTATAATTAATTTGCATACCTTTCCACCCAAAGTACATCTTGTTCAAAAAATATTTGATTGCAGCCATGTATCACCACCTTATTTATTCTACACTTGATTCTTCCTTGGAGTGATCATGGTTCTTCTCATCATGAGATTCTCTCTAACATCAACCAATGCAAATTTAGTATTCTACTATTCTATTTTAGCCTTAACTATATTTACTCTTGGGTGATCTTCTTGCCTTCTTTCTTAATCTAGATAGTTTGGACACTCAAATGCTTTGGGACCTTCTTCTCCAAATCTATAACAAACATAAGATCTGCATTGATTCATAAGCCATCCTCTAGCACCACTGTAGCCTTGTCCTCTTTGAAATCCTCTTCCTCTTTGTTGGTATTGAAACCCTTACCTATTATCATTTTACCTTACTGAACCACATGATGAGTCACCTTTATTAGCTTTAAATATACCTCTGATGGTATTAAACCCACTTCATCCCCTTAATACGAGGGATCTACCACTTTTTGGACCAGTAGGTGTCCTTCTAAAATTATATCTACATTGTTTTTTTTTATGACTTCAAAGCTAACTGAGAATCCTCTTCTATGATAAGTATTTTATGCATGCTTAATTCATCTTGAATAGAAAATTTCAAACCTTTCACATACCTTGTATCCATCTGCTCTTCCGTTTCATCTTGCTCCACTTGTATAGAAAGATTGCAAAATTAATCTGTATACTCTTGTATACTATGATCTTTTTGCCTTAAATTCTCAAATCTTTTGTATGGGTTTATGCATAATCCACATGAAGAAACTTATCTCTTATCTTCTTCTTCATCTTTTTCCATGAATTGATATTCCCCTTACCTTTTTTCTGTCTCTCTTTCTACAGGTGATCCCACCAAATCATTGTATGACCTTTTAATTTCATGCATGTAAACTTTACCTTTTTGTCTTCTCTCATAGTCTTCCACTTGAAGAACTTCTCCATGTTATTCATCTAGTCTATCAACTACTCTAGTTTTAAAATGCCTCCATAATCTAAAACATCAATCTTGATTCTTTCATTTATCTCTTTTAAAACCTAAACCATCCTCTCTTTCCTCGATGGTGGTTTCTCTTGTTGTTCTCATTCTTGTTGAATTTCTTCATCATGATCCATGTCTTCCTCATCACCACCTTGTCTTCTTTATTGATTGGTGATAACCTCTATTAATTTTTCAACTTGCCTCTATAGCTCTTGTAAAGTCTAGTTCATCTACACAATGCCTCCTCATCCTCTCACCATTATTTACTCTTTTAAGATTTAATCTTACACTAATACAAGATAATGTACCTAAAAACTATCAAGAACTAGAAAATTACCAATAGGCCAAGATCTTGAAACATTACTCAGAATTGATTTTTATTAATTGATTCAAATAATAAAAAACCCAAACCATTCTTAAATAATCCTAAACTCATAAATTAGGGTCGACATGCAAATTTTTTTAAAAAAACTAAAATCTAAAAAGAAACATCTATTTTTAGCAGCCACTATTTATACTAAGTTTTGCATGCAATCACATGCAACTCTAATTTTTTTTAAGTAAATTAAAAACTAAAATTATCCTATGCAACAAAATTCAACTGATGTTGAATTTCAATTATAAAAATATATAATTTTTAAAAATATAAAATTCCTAAAAAATATTAAACATTAATTTTGGACCCTTAGATGATCATGTTTGGCCTCTAAAAAATATTGAAATTAAATCCAAGTAGATAGAGTTGCTTAGGTTAGAATGAAAACTTTTGATATCATCGTTTTGGCATGTGGAAGAGCTCAAACGAAGTTACAAGTCAAAAGTTATGGCCTTCATAAGGTTGGCCTATTTTTCTAAATCAGGTGCCTACAAGAGATAATGTGTTAGTAAATGATAAAGTTTTAAAAAAAAATCTTTTAATACATATTTCCCACTAGAAGATCGGCATGTGTCACAATAATGTAACATGGGATGGTGTTTGGGGAAAGAACATAACAAAAAAATAAGTTGAGATAATTCAAATGAAGTACACAAATAAATGTTTAAAGTAACTAAAAGTACCATGCATATACCTTGACTTACCTTTTATCTAAATGAATGCATCTAAATATCATAGTCTTGATCATGGAGGGGGAAGCACCTGCATTTGAGAAAATGGAAGGTACAAGGATAGAAATATATGTAATGTGTGCATACATGAGATGGTCAAAGTAGTAATGAATAACTCTTAAAAGTGATTAACTTAATTAGAAGTTTTGCAAGCCCAAATCACAAAATCTATGTTAGAACCAAAATACTAAAAATGTAACTAAAAAAGATGAAAATGAAATTAGAAGATACTAAATTATGTGAAAAAGCATGTAAAACTTGTAAGTAAATGAAATATTATTGTGAGTAAAAATAAAACAAAGATATTTAAATACATGAAATGTAACCTCATGTCAAATTAGCATGTCAAATCAAGCAAAAAGTAAACATAAATTACTAAAAATGAAAATTTAAATCAAAATGTAAGACAAACATGTCAAGTCAAACATAAATAAAAAAATATAATCATTTCAAATGTCCGATTTAAGATAAGTGAAGTCCAAAAAAATCAAACTAGTACATAGTGGATAAATGATAAATTCAAAATCTCTAGAGAATGCCAACTCAAACTAAGTTTTTATTCTTAGATATGATGTAAGAATTCAAAACCACCCAATGACATGAATTTGTAAAGGTATTTGTGAGGAAGGCTTTGTCCTATCTGAGGTCTTGCAATATATTTTAAAGTCTAAGCAAAATATGTGTAATAAGGAAAATGTGACCAAAATTTCATCAGTTAAAAGTAATATCAAAAGATGGGATAGTGGGAATAATGTGATGTAGTAATGTTTTTGACCCCTAGTGATTTGATAAGCATCTTTCCTCTTTAAATATGTGCTTGAGTGGTTATAATTCATTAATTTATTAACATAATTTTTGAAGGAATTGTGACTTGGTAAAAAAAATGAATTATATATATAGCCAACTAATTCTATATATAGCCAACTATAGACAAAAAATTGATAAGACCGACATTTTTAAATATTATCTAAACTTATTTTAAAGACACTTCTTGAAGTGGACTACTTTCACATCAACCACTAGGTTACCTTGCAAGCCAAGACCATGAATTAATAGACCTTAGAGATAACTTTGCTCTCCTTTTAGAAGAGGATAGATGGATTCTATTCTCACATAAGTTTGAGTTTCCAAAAACCCACCAACAACTACCATCTAGGAGACAAGAACACTAATATGATGATTTGGATATGTCTAGGTTGAAAAGATAGTTAATTCAACATAGACTGTGGGTTTTCAATAGGTTACTTGTACTAACTTAGGAGGGTTATGGTTTCTAGTAAACATATGGATGTGAAAGAAAGGAAAATAAGAGTAGAATATATGTACCCATGTCATGTATAGTAAAGATAAGGAAAACTTTTCATTGTCAAATATCTCATGCCAAATTTTATTATAAAAAATCGTCCCCATTTTAATCTTTTTTTACAGTGTACTGAAAATACTATAATATAAATAAAATAAGCATACATGAGTGGGTATAACACACTTTGTCCTTTAGAGAATGCTTCAAATATGAAAGATACCCAAAAAAAACTCGTAATGAAAATGTGGTAGTCAATATCCATAAATTAAAAATCTAAAAATGAATAAACAAATAAAATTTTAAATAAAATTTGAATGCAAAAAGAACATATACATATATATGAGCGAGTCACCTTTCCTTATAACTTTTTGAAGATATTACTTCATTAAAATATTCGATAACTATACTTCTCAATTGAAAATGAATAAAAAAATTAAAACACCTACTACAACATAACTTTTATCACTCAACTCTAATATACAAATCATTTTGATGGAAGACGTATCAATAAACTTCCTTTTAAGTGATCAAAATTAAGGTTTATTTCATAGTGATTTTGAAGGCTTCCCATCTAAAAATTTGGGATAGCTAAAAGATTATGCACATTACGGAGGTGGACATTTAAACATTTGGAACACGAGGCAAATCCAAATATTCATACTCAATTATTTTGGTTAGTCAACATAGTATGCATTGTCCTTTATCCAAATGTGAAATTTAAAAACATTTTTTAATACTATTAAATTGAAATAGATACATAACTATTCGATTACTATATATGCTCTTCAACTGCACTCACCTTGCCCGCTCCATATTTATTTATAGATATAAAATAGATATGATCGAGCACATAGCATATACACCTAACCTCCTTCACCTCCCCATTCTAATAAAGATTGGTCAAGCGCATAGATGATAAATAGGACCTCATATTTGTTTGGAGACCTTATAATATTATTAGGTCTCTATCTCTCCACACATTATATATTTTTTTAATTGATAATAGTTTTTAATTAAATGTCAAACAGTGAAAAATATCTCATATATATATATATATATATATATAAACTTTAATTTAAAAAAAATTAGAATATATATATATATATATATAAACAATTTTTTTTTCATTCTTATAACAAGTCAAATAAATAAACATCTGGAAGATACTAATTACTATACAAGAGCACATAGTATGGAATGAATATTTTTTTGATTTTTTAAATTAAAATGTAGAAATAAGACTATCTGTTGAACGACAAGTCAATAAATATATTTTAATTTAAATTTTCTGATAAACTCCATCTGAAAAGAGGAAAATTTTCTACTCCGTAAATCTCAATAGTTTTAATAATCTTTTACGTCACGGCTCCGTCAGCTGGTTACGTCGACATTTGAATATTTTGTTGAATCAAAGCATGAAACATCCCCAACGAACAGTCATCTACAGGGAGGGACAGAGTCATTATAACGTGTGCAAAGCATTGCACGGGACATTGGAAAAGGAAAGATGGTATTTTCCGCTTGTGCTGCTTGTAAAATGCAACGCAAGAAATGTTCGGAACAGTGTGTTTTGGCTCCTCATTTTCCATCAGATGATCCACACAAGTTTGCACTAGTGCACAGAATGTTTGGAACCTGCCGTATTATCTGCTTCAAGTATACATCCTATAAAAGAAAAATTTCGAGGAGATGAAATTTCACTTTTTATCTCTCTCTCTCTGTCTCTGTCTTTATTTTTTTTTTGGTTTTGTTTCTAAAATTCTCTTATTTTAGTTTCCTTGCCTTGAGGTACGATATAAACGGTATAGTAGCCAATGCTTAAGTCTGGATTTTACTGTGGTTTTAGGGTGTCGAGGGTTATCAAAGAACAGATGCAGTAAAAAGTATGGTATACGAAGCAACTGCAAGGGCGAAGGACCCCGTTCATGGAACTGCAAGTGCAATCCATCGACTGAGCTGATCTGCAAACCCAGTTGGCAGACACAAAAGGAAGTGTTGAATATGCGACCGCAGTATGAAAAACTTGTATTTCAGGATGCCCAAAGTGTTCAATATACAACTGAGATCTCATCAAATTTAATAGAAGATAAGATGTATGATAATCTTGTAATCCTCCACGGCACTGGATCTATGCGTAGTCAACATGTTCAATATACGACTGAGGCCCCATTACAACAAACTGAAAATTTGATGTATGATAACCTTGTATTCCTCCAACCAAATGAAGATATGATGTTTGTTGACATTGTCTCCCTCCTCGGCACCGGATTTCAGGATGTTCAATGCGTTCAATAATTGATAACCTTGTATTCCTCCAACCACCACCAGTAGAGGATATGATGTATGTGGAGGAGGATCCATTTCTGTGGGAAGTATAAATTTGTCAAACCCATTTCATAATTGACGTGTTTTTATTCCATATAAAGCTGCAGCAATCCGTGATGTCTGTAAGTGCTGATTATCAATAACTAATATTGATAAAATATATATCTGTACTAAATCTATGTTTTTAGGAACATTATATATATACACACACACATACATACTCAATCTTAGCATGCCTTTCAGTTGGCATTGCGACATGGAAAGCGTTAAAGCAAGTCGTAAACCATATTTAAGGGTGTTTCCCTAAAGATTGTAACCAGGGCCATAAGCTTGACGCGAGCCAATTCTATGGCTGAAGCTTTCTGTTTTTTATATGTCAAATATAATGTTAAACAATAATCCCAAAATGAAAGCTATTTAAATATTTGTTATCCGATGGCCATATTTGAATTTTTACATGATGCCTTGAAATGATATTTTGAGGCTTTTTCTGTATTCTAAGAATCTGGTTGTATTTATTTCATTAAATTTTCTGATTAGAAGATGCGGTGCTCCTAATCCGTAAGTCTGTATTCTCTTTAAAACAGAGGAAGAAGAATTTGTTTTTATTTATTTATTTTAAAACTGTTTCAGTTGTTTATATATATATAAAATAAATTTATGTAAAAAATATCGAAAAATATCATTCTTAAAAGATATTTCTCATATATTCTTGATATTTTGAAAGAATATTCAACTTATAAATTGTTAAAAGTAAAAAAAATTCTGTTTCATTTTATCCAAGCTGATGAAGTTTCTAATACTTATATAATATCTGCAATTTGGAAATCAAATAAATGTTTGTTCAGATTTTGTTATAAATGTTTACAGATTAAAATAGATTTGGATTAATATGCAACATATATGAAGACATTTTAAAGGTGAATGATTGGTAGGTTATAAAATTTATTTGATTTACAATCAAGGTACATATAGATTTAGGGAATTGTATATCAAATTAAGAAAATTGATCAGATTATGGTGCATGGATGTTGTTTATATATGTATTCTTCGATTTTTAAGTTGGTATTGAAGGCACTGAAAGTAGCGTTATAAACACAAATATTTTTTTACAGTGGCTAATACATTTTATTTATATTTACATATGAAAAGATATATTAAAATACTTTTACTCTAGTATTTTCAATAATTTAAATAAATGTGTGAACTTGTCAACAAATAATTATAATATCAAACAATTGAAATCTTATAATTGTATGTACACATATATATCTTGTACACCCTTCTCTACTATAAATTTACATTTTATGGATCTAACTTGCCCAATTTTATATTAGTTACCTAATGGAATTCCATTGTCTATGTATAATATGCTTATTATCCTAATTAGATTATCTTTTAATCATCATTGGAATTTTTCTTCTTTTCCAAGTGTCTCTAGTCATAATTATATGGAATTGGATTAAAAAAGACATCCACTTGTGTTAGATATATCCATGTATTTTGCAATGGTCTTTTTATAAATTATAATTATTTCTATTAGTTAATTCAAATATTTTTCATCTTGGTGGTATGAGAAGTTACCCAAAAAATCCTCTAGTTATACACAATATATATAAGCCTATTCATATCTAACAAGTATCAAATAAGAATTTATCTAAGAATCTATCTATCACTTACACATTAAAAGGAATAACCACAAAAGTTATAAATAAGAGACTAGTCCTAAAGAACAAAGCCTCACCAAGCCTGAAGCACATAATCTAAGTTAAGTTTTTCAATTATTAAGTTCTAAAAACTATATTTTATATTATATCCATATTAAATGAATATTGTTACACACATACACCTAACCAAGAAATAAACTTAAATTTTAAGACCTATTTTAAGTTTTGCAAACACATATAACACATAACCACTAAGATTTGTGAGATTTGGGTCAACTCAACCCATATTTATCATTCACTTTATCTAATAGACATAGTGTCAAAAGAGGATATAAAGTTTCAAATTGAAAGAGACAAGTCTCTATACTTTCACAAGGAAGCAAGCTTTAGATATGGCATAAAACATTGGTTTATAAGTAGTTGTTGTGAATTT
Source organism: Torreya grandis (assembly GCA_037957365.1). Classification (NCBI taxonomy): domain Eukaryota; kingdom Viridiplantae; phylum Streptophyta; class Pinopsida; order Cupressales; family Taxaceae; genus Torreya; species Torreya grandis. The sequence continues at coordinate 1,753,252 of JARHVA010002240.1, forward strand.
TGATGAAATAACTAATGATAGGTTACAAGGAAAATTACGTTAGACATTACACACCTATAGCTAACATAGGCATCTAGATGCTACTGAATATATTAAGAAAGGTCAAAAGATTAAGTTTCTAGAGCTGAGTGGCTTTGAGTCGAAGTTTCACTTATTACTATCACTTACACATAGTCTCAAATGTGAACATAATAGTAAAAATTAAGTACTATAATCCTTCCAGTTAGTTCTATAATTAGAAATATGTAATTAAACATCTATTTATAATATTTATTTTTAATAATTCACACATATCTTAGATAATTTATATATTAAAAATTTATATCTTATTTAGATACAACAAAGTAAAATAAATTACATATGAGGCTATTAGACAACCTCAAAAGAAATTTTGTGAAAGAATAGATAGTTTTCGTGCAATACATCGATGTTCCATTTGCAAAGAAGTGTAGCCAAGCATTCAAACAAGGAATTATCATGGTAACCTTACTTGTTTTTGATGCATTGCTGAAACCAATATTAATCACTTTTGTGCAGCAAATAATATGAATCTAGGAATATAGCCTAAAGTGTTATCTGATCTCACTCAAATTGAATAAATGCTCATTTCAATAGTTAATCCAATAATACAAGTAACTCACTCATAGGGTGGACAATATAAATATAGTGGGCATACTATTTATTTCCCACAAGATATATCTTCTACTATCAAGTATTTACCATGATAACTTGTAGACCTTGATATCTTAAAATTAAGAAGAATTGGATCGGATAACAAACCATATGATTTCTTGGTAAGCACATCATGTGTTAGTGAAGCTATAGACTATAAAATGGAAAATGACCCCTACTATGTAGATAGTCAAGTTAATTATAAAGCACTAGATGCTTTGGCATCAAGTCCTACTGATATCTCCTCACTCCTTCAACACATCATAGTGGAGATTCAAGCTATGCCAAATACCAATGACAACTTAGAATATGACATTGAAGAACCTACAAATCCACAACACCAACAAACAACATCATTTGTAGCTTCTCTTCCAAAAGCATGAAGAGAGGTCAACTGCATAATAGACTATGTGAATGATAAATCCAGTGGAAACCCACTTATAATTAATTGGCCAGATGTTAGCAATTAACCTATGAATGAATACAACATTGAGGGGCTATTTTCTATGGTATTTCCAACTCTTTTCCCAACAGGGGTTTGCATGTTCCCAAAACCTTGTATTAAAAAGATTCAGCTACATGAAGATGCTTTGCATGTACTAAGATATCAATATAACCAATTTGGAAGCCACCCATGCTTCTATTAGTTTATTTTAAACCTAATTATGCACCATTAAAGCCAAGCAACATCAATAGTATGTGGAAAGAGAAACATAGAAGACAACTTTCCACTCACAATTTTAGACTTGCATGCATATTTAACACAGTTACCTAATGCAAGTATTGCAGATCAATTAATGAATTTTGGGTCAACACTTAGAGGCACACGTGTATTCTAGTCAAAATGTAGAAGTGAATTAATAGATATGATCACAAAAATGGGATCACCAACATTATTCTTCTCCTTGAGTGCAGTAGATACTAAATGGCAAGACTTACACATAATCATGTCAAATACCTCAAATTCTATCCTAAAAAACATTAGCCAATGGAAAAATTAGAGCCTAATTATGAATCCCCATCTTACATCTTCATACATGGAAAAAAGGGTTGCAATCTTTGGTGATGAAATTATTGATAAACGTCTTCACAACAAAGACTATTGGTATATGTATTCCTATTGAAATAATATTTTCTTTAAATTTTATATCCATATATAGAACCTACAGTAGGTTATAATCATTTAATGTATTTTATATACTCAGATATGAATGGAAACATAAACCATCCACACACATCCATGGATTCATATGGTTATAAAATACACCAAACATGGATACACTAAATTGGAAAAATGCAACTGAGGTTTACTTTGTAAGGAAATATTTTGATCGATACGTAACAGCATGGAACCTATGCAACAATGATATCATCCACCAAAGAATCCACAATTCTATTCTTGATGACCCATGCTTACTCACCACCAATACAATACTAGATAAAGATCCTCAAAAATATTATGAGGAACTTCTAAACAGAGTTCAATGTCATACAAAGTGTAGTGAGTCTACATGCTTACATAGAAAAGGAACACCTTTATAGTGTAGATACAATGCCCCATGTCCATTGATATTCAAGGCTAAAAGACTTACCTTCTAGAAATAAATGATGAAAGAGTCAATATCCATAATGCAATCATGCTTTCAATATAGCATACAAATATAGATTACCAACAAGTGATTTTCCAACATGTTGTGCTCAAATATATAGCAAAACATGTAGTAAAAGCCAAAAGCAAATTATAAAATCTACCATCACATGCTAACAAGGATATCATCTACAATTGGAGCTGAGAACATAGTTAGGGCTACATATAGCAAGTTTCTATCAGAAACTATTGTTGATCAAGACATAGGTGTGCAAGAAACATGCCACATGTTACAAAAGCTACCTTTAATAGTTTTCAATTAGACATTCAATAATTTATTTATTATCAAAAAAATTTCTAGATGAGTTATCTAAAATGCATCTATTGACAATAAAATACCATCTTTCATGGATGTGTATCTAAAATGCCCTTCTTTCCTTAATGAACTATCACTCATTGAGGTTGCATGAACATAGTCTTACAATAGTAAGAGGAAAAAAATCAATGGAAGAAGAAAAAAAACCAATCAATTATTCATATATTCCCTCATTTCTCATCTAAGCCTACTATTGAATCACCATTATATGAATATTTTTTTTGGATAGAGATATTACTTTACAAAGCATTCTAAAACATTGCATCAGTCATTAGATTTAAAAAGGGAGACATTATCAAGCATTGGGAAGAAATGAAGGATTCTTACAATCCATGGCATACTGGGCAAATAACTAAAAAATAAAATATCAACATTAAAATAAGTAGTGACAAAAGTGATAATGAAGAACATCTAAAACAGGACATGGAAACACATGAGTGGGGAAGGATATCTTATACACACCCATCTAGGAACACCAATCTAGATGACATCAACATGATTGGACTTCATGAGTCTGATAACATACATAACTAGAATCATTTAGATATCAAGCTCAACTTGTTGGCACATAACTGCACAATAATTCATAGATTCACAATGTACAGTTCTAAAAGATGCAAACATTGAGTACAATAATAAACCACTATCATATGAGTTATCAACAACTCAAAAAATAATATTCAACATAATTCACCAATATGCTCAAAAAAACCAAAGGGTTCACCACTTTGAATGATTATACAAGGAACAATAGGGACAGGCAAATCCTACTTGATAAGCATAATCAAGCAAACCTTGGACAAGCTTCCAGGAAACATTAGGTCTCATCTATTTCTTCTTGATCCAACATGTGTAGCAACATTTAACATAAATAAATCAATAATACACTTACCACTTCATATCCCTATCCAAGAAATGAAAGCACTAGAGGCACAAACATTGACAACTTTCCATGAAGAAATGAGACACATTCAAAACGTGCTCATAGATGAAATTAGCTTTATAGGACCAACAATGTTTGGTAAGATAAATGATCAATTGCATAAGATATTTCCTCAACAAAATAATAAAGACTTTGGCAGTTGCTCGATTATACTCAATGGAGACTTGGAATAGCTCCCACATATAAATGGCATTCCAATGTATGCAGGTAGATCTTTTGGGCACATACTATGGTGAGAATTTTATATATTTTTTACATTAGAAACAAATTTCCACCAATAGGGATGCACAACAAATCAAATACAATTCATAAATTTGTTAACTAATATCAGAGATGCAAAACCTATGAAATAAGAATGGAACATGCTCATGTCTAGAACAACATCAACCATACCTCTGGAAGAATAGGAAAATTTTAAAATCTCTATACATTTGTATGCAACAAATGCATTAACAATAACGCATAATAAGCACATGTTGAAATCACTTAACATGCCAATTGCTTTATACAAAGCTAAACAAAGTAGATAAATGAATACAACAAATCACAATGACAATCAACTTGAGCTAGTTGTGCTTCTATGAAAGACTAAAAAAGTAATGGTAACATCCAATCTATGGGTTAAAATAGGATTGGTTAATGGAGTTATTAAATAAATTTTATACATCAT
>JARHVA010002240.1:1762500-1782500 GCA_037957365.1 Torreya grandis
AACTTTTGATATCATATAACATATTAGTTTATAAGTAGGTTTTGTGATTTTTGATGAAACAAATAGGGATGGGTTACAAGGACAATTATGTTAGAGATCATACACCGAGATAATATAATAATCTACATGTTACTAAATTCCTTAATAAATTTCCAAATATTAAGTTTTCAGAGCTAAGTAAATCTAAATCCAAGTTTCACTTATTTTTATCACTTGCACACACACTCAAACATGAAAATAATAGTTGAAAATTAAGTGCCCTGATATTTTAAGAGCTATTTTAATTAATATTAAAGTGTAATTAAATATATAAAATTTATGTTTTCTTAATTTAAAGATATCTTAGTTAATCTAAATATTCAAATTTTATATCTTATTTAGATAAAATAATCAAAAATAAGATAGATTTTTTTTAAAACTAATATGTAATGAGTTCAAATCCATAAACCCTAAAATGGTCCAAAAAATGGATTCAATAGAATGAAAATACTATTTTTATGAGTTATGACTAAGAATAAATCAAGGATAACTTGAAGAGATCCCAAAATGCAAGCTAATATAATTCTCAAGTATAAATAAAATAGTGAATATGAAAAATTGTACATGAGATTTTTAGAAGAAGAAACAACATCCACAAAAAGCCTTCTCTAAAACCTTAAAATAGAGAATAAAAAGGCTATCATAGATTTTTTTCCCCTAAAAACTTAAGACATAATTGAGTAGCATTTCTAACTTGAGAATACTTTAGTGACATTCTGGAGAGATTCAAAAACATAGAAAGTTTTTATAATGATAAGAAAAGTCATTGGTAAAAATAAAATCATCACCCTAAAAGCATGTAAAAAATTATTTAAGAATAAAAAATGACTTTAATGTGTCATATGTTTATTAGATAGGATTAAAAAATTAGGAATAACCCATATAGTCATTCAAACAAAAAAATGTGATCCTAATACATCCTATGACTTTGCTAAACATAAAAAGTAGATAATTGTAAAGGGCATGATCCTAATATGTCTTATTCAAATGTAAATATGTTTAATTACAAGCAACACAAAAGGGAATTGACAAAGGTATGCTTTAAAAAGCTAGTGATTCTATGTTGTCAAATAATTTTTGTTATTTAGGAGACAAATCTTATTTTAATTTGTATTATTCAGAGGATAAATCATATCTTTATTTGATGTTAAACATTACTAGAACTTGTTTACACAATTTTCTACAAAATGCCTTCTCTAAAACTGTAATATAAATCTATAACTTTTCTTAGTCTGAAATCCTTCATCAAACATTATCTTATTGTGATATAAAGCTTACTATCATCTATTACAAGCTCATGTACAGATTATATTATTTAGATTAGTTTTAGTTAGTAAAGGATCAATTGAACCTTAGCATCTTTACATGTACATCAAAATCCAACTTTAAATAGATTAATAGCATCCAATGCAAACAAATAATAATTTGTAAAATAAACTTATCACTGTGGCAAGTGGTACTCATGCCATTAATTTAATTTATTAACCATCGACATTTTTATATATGCATTTTAGTTGTCGATATTCCAATGCATCCCCATTAGTGACCATCTAACCATGTGACATGACCACAACAAGGCACATAAAGCATCAAAAGTAGGGAAATACAATCCCATTCATCCTCTAGCATCCATTATAGACCATCGATTAAATATGAAACACAAGGCTCAATTCGATAAGTAAATGACTACCTACGTAAATATCACATATTTTATAATTATATGTTATTATCGTTCTTATATTAATAATTATAAATTATGTTTTGGGTTTTAATTTGTGTCTTGACAGTGTGTAAAACTTGTTTTTTAATATTTTAATAATAAAATTTAAATCATAATTAGTGGACAATAACATAACTTCTATCTTTAGAAATGGTAGATAAATGATATCTCTAAAATTATGTTACAAAATGTATTATACAAACACATTATATTGCTTTGAATAGATGTTAAGATGGGGTTGAAAGAGTATGAGATAGTTTTTTAGCAAAAGCCACTAAGGTAGGGGCCCATGTTAGGGATTCCGTTTCTATAAATTAGATAAATGTAATCTTACCAAATTAGAAAAATATTATTGTCAATTAAAAGAATCTTCCTAAAATTTATAAGCAACAATTACTTTAGAAATGACTCTCTAACTTGAGAAAATAGTGAAAGGAATTAAAAAAATCTACAAACTTTAAATTTCTTTTGTTTTCTTCTACCACATATCATACTTACATACAATTCCATCCAAATAAATTTTCTAATATTTTATTAAAAATATTTAATATAATAAAATAACTCTTAAGACAAATATTACAAAAATAAAAAAATTCTGAAAAATTATTACATAATTTTTTTTTAAAAAGTGCATGAAACCCTCTATAATAATAAGTACCCCTACCAAATACCTAACTAAGTCAATTTCAATGCATGTTTTAAAATATTGATATTCGAGGAGAGAAATATCTCAACCCACGTCTCGCATCTTTTGAGGGATTGGAAAAGTGAGCGCCCATGGAATTGCCGGAATTTTCCAATGAAAACTTTTATTCAAAGTCGTAAATTCGAACGGCCTTTATATCATGCGATAAAATAATTAATATCTACAACAAAGATATCAACAGTTTGAAATAAGTAGACGCGTGGGATGAAACATCACGCGTAGGATGCAAAGAATCACGTCATCTTCAGCTACAATGGCTTGTAAAATGCACTCGCAAGAAATGTTTAGAAAATTGTGTGTTGGGACAAGTGGCTATGTGCATAGTAATTTGTTGATTCGTTGATTCCTTTTATTCACAAGGTATTAAGTGGATCCAAAAGAACTAAGCTTAGAAAAGGTGTTGTAAATATTTTTTCATCGAATCTGTGGTATGACAAAAAATGTAACATTGTCAAGAGAGCCTTAAAGGAAAGTGAAATGGACAAAAAAAAAAAAAAAAAAAAAGAAATATGAGAAATTGGTACAATACAAAAAAGAAAGCTACGCGAATAAGAGAAAGAATGAATTAATTTATCTTGGAAAATAGAGCCTAAAAGGCTTTTGGAGGGAGTTGCAGCAAAAAAAAAGACACACAGAAAATAATATCATAGAGGCGCATTGGCTAGAGTATGTGAAGATCTTCTATGAGTAGTCTCAACAAAAGGATATCCCTTTCATAATTAATAATTCGATCGAGCTTTTCTTCGCAGAAGACATCAAACAGGGCATAAAGAATCTGGCAAGTGGTAAAGCATAGAACATTGATGGGATGTATGGTGAATTTTTAAAGTGAAGTGTTGAGGTCCTCACTTGACACATCAGAGAAGTTTTTGATGATGTCACTCGTAATGGCTTCCCGTTGGAGTGGACAACTAGTGTTGTTATTTCTTTATTTAAAAGCAATGATATCAATAATCTATCTAGTTACTGCACCATTATGGTCAATCCTCTTCTTATTAAACTCTTTGGGGGCATGATAGAACATAGAATCAGTGGTTAGGCTGAAAGAGAGGATAAAAGAGCAAAAGGTTAAGTAGGTTTCCGACCTAAACATTCAACCATCGACCATTGCGTCACTCTTAGACTCTTGGTTGAAAAAGTATGGGACACTCAAGGAGAGGAAGCTTTTGGTTGTTTTGTGGATTTTAAAAAAACCTTTGACACGGTACCTAGAGAAAAACTTTGGAATAGGATGGAGGAACTTAGGATTTTAGATGAGTTTAGAGCAGCAGTGCATAGACTTTATGAGGAGGTTAGAGCTAAAATCATAACTAAAGAGGGTATGTCTGAATGTTTTGGTAGTGATATTGGTGTCAAGCAAGGTTGCCCTTTTTCTCCCACCCTGTTTGGTTTATACATTGACAAAATTGAAGAATGGTTAAGCAAAATGGAGGGAAGAGGCATACAGTTGACAAGCTATGTGGTAAAGTTACTCTTATATACCGATGACTTCATCCTAATTTCAAAAGCAGCTCAAGGATTGATAGATCATTTGAAAGCCTTAGAAATCTTTTTCCAAGAAGTTGGGATGCAAGTGAACATTAGCAAGACTAAATTTATGATTTTTTCTTTAAAAAAAAAGAAAAATAAATTAACTTTCTTTTTGAAGGTAGCCTGTTAGAAATTGTAACATAATATAAATATCTTGGGCTTGATTTCCATAACAAGCTTAGTTGGGAGACCTATAGATCAAAAAGGATACAGGGAGGTTGGAAAGCATCTTAACTAATTCAAAATAGATGTAGGAAAGCTGAACTTTGGGACTGGAAAACTAAGAAAACTCTTTTTGAATTGCTAGTCACCTTGGTCGCCCTATATGGTTGTGAGCTCTAGGGAGGTAGCATGTCAAATAATGGATGGAGACAACTAGAAAGAATCTAGAAACATCTAATTATAGGCACTCTTAAATTCAAATCAATAGTCCCTTATGAGATCTTGTTGGCTGAAGTGGGTAATTTTCTAATGGAGGCATCGGTAATAACTCAGATGCTAACCTATCTGAAAAAGGTTGAAAGCATGGATAATCATTGCTGACCCAAAATGGTTGTGGAGGAAAAACTAGAACATAGAAAGAAAAATTGGATGAAGCAAAACAACAAATGGATGAACAAATGGGACATCAACTTTCAAGAGTGTCCTAATAACAACAAGGAAATTAAAAACTATGTGATAGAAAAATTTAGAATAGTCATGTGGACATAACAGATTGGTTGAAAGAAAGCATATTACATCAAATAATTTAACTCCACTTGGGATCATGATGAAAAAGCTTATCTAGAGGCAGCTATCAAGGGTAAAGCAAGGATGTTAGTAGCTCAAATAAGGACAAGATCACATCAGCTTAGATGTAAAACTGGTAGATGGATTATACCCAAGGAGGAGTGGGAAAGGAGAACTTGTCTTTTTTTCCAATCAAGGGTTGGTAGAGATGGAATGGCACTTCATCATGGAGTGATCAGCCTACGATGATATTCATATTCAATACAAACATAAATTGAAGGTGGATAACTTAAATGAGTTATTCAAAGAAACATGACTTAAGAAGATTGCAGGTTTTGTAGTCAAGACTCACAATAGAAGATTTGATATTGAAAAGAGTCTAAAATCAATGTAAAACCTCAAATTTTGGTCTCATAGACTCTTTAGTCTTGTGGACATTATTAAAATATTTCATTCATTCATTCAAAGGGCTCTCAATGTCAGTTTTACATTTTGAGCCATTTTCTGACTCTAATTACGTCTCTTTCAATTCTAGGCTAAATGCACCAACAACCAACACAAATAAACTATTTTATTCTTTTGGTAATGGTATCTTAAATTTCTCCCCATTAGTGAAATCTTTCAAATTACCCACAACATCTAAAAAATAGGCACAACTTCAAAGAGGAAGGTAGAAACTAGCGTGCCATTACGAATAAAAATAAATTTGTAAATTTTCTGTTTCCCCATTCAACAAGACAAATCTTTAAAAATTGCTAAATTTAAACATGTCCCATAGTGAAAAGAGGAACTAGGAGCCTAAATCTACTGATAGTTTAATGATTTTTTCCACCTAGATCATCTCCAGTATTTTATGTTATAGGGAATAATAGAGAATTTTATGGAAATTAAACTTTCCAGTAGATTGAAACAAGACTTGGAAAAGATAAAATCCTATCATATGTACCATATTAATGACATAAATATGTAAGTTTAACTAAATTGACAAATACCTTCATAACACCTAAAAATTGGTTGGAGTGGAGTCAAATCCAATTGAACGGACCATTCCTTTCAGTGCAATTAGATGCCTGGATTCATCACACTTTCTTCCACAAAGTTCCACCCATGTAGGTATTGCGGCTGAACTGGAAAAAACAAATTACCCCTGCCCTACCATACAATTTTTCTTAAAAATTAATTGACGATAAAGAGGGGTATCATTTTCATTAAACAAGGTACATTGTAGTTTTTGTATATGTAAGTAAAAATCTTAAATCAAAAGGAAGGTGTGGAAGGATATTTATATCTATTCTCTAGAAGTTATGAGTGTTCTCAGTGTTTTTAGTGTTTTTGGAGCCATGAGTAACTTTAACCACCTTTATAGATCTATCTAGAGACTTCCACCATTATTGTTTTGAGTTGAGGATTCCATCCGTTGTTTAGTTTTGCCCCCAACTCTATTTATAGAGGTCTAGTAGGGGTGGCATATAAATATAGGGTTGCACATATAGCACAAATGACAAAACAAAATGGGAGAGAAGGGAGATACTTATATCTCCCTCTAATGAGGACTTCCTCTATCTACTATCATATAGATATAAGGGTATTGACTCTCAAATCTATATAGAGAAAGATATATAATTAGTTATATGTAACTTAGTTTATGGCTTTATCTCATAGTGAGCTCATTCAAAAATAATGGTTATTCATCTTAGAAACTTTTTGTTTAATCAACTTAGACATATTTAATAATTTAGTTTCATAGGTTTGCATAGAAACAAAATAAAATGTTGAAGGGAAAGCTAATGCACACAACGCATAAATAACATAGAACCTCTCAAGATAACCATGACGTCTATAATATTTTATTTCTCAAAACACACATATTTTCTTTCCTTTACAATATAGAGTATTTATAGACCTGTGAGGAGGTTCTGTCACTTCACATTCATGAATGTTCACTTCTAGACTCATGGGAGACATTTCATCTTGTATTGATTTTTTATGCAAAAAAAAAAAAAATCTTTTATACAAAATATATTCTATTGCACACTTTTCAATTATACGTTAAGTTTGCACTTTTATAATTCATAATTTATTAACAAGAAAAGAAGAGATGACATCACTATAACTAATAGTATTTCCTTGCACTTAAAGAGGAAGAGTAGGAATTTGTTTGTAAATAACAATATCCTTTTTAATGCATATTTTAAGTGTATTTTTTATGAGTGTGAATGTGATGAATTATGGTGGGAAGTTTGTTTTGGCATGTGAGAAAGATAGAGAGTGCTTGGACAATAGCTAGAAGGTGTACTTTAAGGCCTAATATGAACTAGAGATCCAAAGCCTAAAAGAGAAAAGAGAGAGATGGTGATGAAATAGGATATGAGGTTCAGCTCTCAAGACATGAATAGATAAATGAGAATTGACAAAGATTTTAAATGTTGTCTCAAGTGTGTTGGTGAAGTTTGAGGTCTTGAGTTGAAGAATAAAGCATGAAATGTGGTTTTGAGGTTTCTTGTGTGCCCAAAATGAAGGGTTCTCAACTTGAGAAGGAATTTCATGTGCTTGTTGGCATGCGTATCATCTACATGAAAACATAATCCATTAATGGTATATAGGTAAGGGTCCTAGCTTAATGTTCCAAGCATTAGTTTTTGGATTAAGGGCCTAAGCTTTATGAATGATTGTTAAGATTGTAAGATAGTTTAAACCTCTCTAAAACCCTAACTATGACCTGATATGGAAGATATTGTTGAAAATTCCTTAGAATGGATTGGATGACCTATTTTTATGATTGAAACATGTAGTGAACTTTCCTAGATACCTCTATGTGGCATTGGTCTGTTAGATGAGTAAGTGGACCCTATAGGAAAAGCCATATTTCTTACAAATTTGTTATTGCAGGCAAAGTTGACTGAGTCAAAGTTGGTAAGTGGAGAGCATCTACGTTTGATTCATCCAACTAAAATTATGCATGAAAATGTTAGAAATATTATAAATTGTGGCCTCAAAGTTCCACTTATTAACTCTTTACACTACTACCCAAAGAATAAAATAAAACAAAAAATAATTTTTTGGCTTGAACCAAACATTATTTTGGTCATCTCAACTCAAACTAACTAGTGACCAAGAACTTAGCGTTCTCATGGTGTAAGTACCAACCTATTACTAATATGGCTTCAACCTATTGCCATTGAAATGCCCAGGGATCATTTCACCTAATAATGTGCATAGCTTACATGCACTAGTCTCTAAGATGTTGTGGATGATATAATATCCCATCTACCGTATCTACAATTCGCCTAGGTGCCTGATATACTTAGAGTCATAGATAAAAATTAATGCTCTTTATATTAGCACCTTGTTCTTTATATACTGATCATGCGAGAGCTTTTGGCATGCCTATTCTATCTTCTAGCTCCACATTGCTTGGGCATGAATCTCATCTAAGCATTCAAAATCATCTTACCTTGTGTTTAATGACTCTTGGTCATCTAACCAACTAATGTGCATGATGAAAAATGATGGTACCAAGAACTCCATTGGCAAGATCACCTCAGTGCCAAATACAAGTTCAAATGGTGTAGCCTTGTTCAGGCACTTGTAGGTTGTGTGATATTCCCACAACACCATCGATACTCGATCATCCTAATCCTTTCAATTGAAGTTGCATAAATTTGTGAGTAACATCCATAAGATCTTGTTTAATGAGTTAGCTATGCCATTTACTTTTGGATGATAAGGGGTTGTTTTATGCTGTGCCACCATATACTTAGTCAATAAGATGCACACCATGTCATTGATAAAGTGAGTGCCCCTATTGTTAATCAGATTGAGTAGGCACCCATATCAGCTTATTATTTTTTCTTAGATGAGGCATATATCTTTGGTGGATATATATTCTTTTGGCGATATGACCTTGAGCCACTTGGTGAAATAGTTTGTGGCCACTAAAATGTACCTTGCACTAGTCTACCTTGATGGATGGGTAATGGGTTCAATAAAGTCAATGCCCCATTTATCTAATGGTGCCTAAAAAATAATGGGAATGAGAAGCATCTAATGCTAGTGGTTGGGCTTACCTATGTGCTAACATATGTCACATGGCTTAGCATAATCCTTCACATCTTGAAATAGACTTGGCCACCACATGTCTGATTGTAACACCTTATGCACCATTGCATCTCATTTTCAATGGCCTCTTGATATTCCCTCATGTGACTCATGTAGGATGGAGTCCCTCTCATGCCCCAAAACACATTGGTGCAACACTTTATCTCTACTTAGTTTATACAATTCCCTACTAATGAGCTGAAAGGGGGTGACATGAATTGCTAGTTGTTTTTCTCCTTATTTGTCATTATTTGGGGTGCAGATCCAAATATTATAAAGGATGTTATCACTGACAAATCCTTAAGGACATGCTAGAATTTATATAGTTGTATGTCTAGCATGTTATCCTCAATAATCACCATCACATTTCTAGAATTAATGAGGGACTAATGGTCTAGCCCCAAGTTCTACTTTCTGGGCTTAATAATAATAGAGAACTAGAACTCCTAGAATAGATATATCCATCTACATATGGAGTCATGTAAAAAAAAATTATTCATGACATACTTGAGCACCTAATTATAAGTGAAAAAGATGAATGGGGTTTCCAACAAATATTATCTAAATTTTTTCAAGGCATAGACCATGGTGAGCACCTCATGCTCAATTGTGGTATAGTTCTACTCTACCTTTGTTAACTTTCTGCTAGTAAAGGAGATGGGGTGATCCATTTTACCTTCATTAGGTTGTGCCAAAATTGTACCAATCATAGAGCCATAAGCATTGACATAGACATTCAAAAGGGTCATCCAATCAGGGAATTGTAAGATAGGATGCTAGCTAATCTAAGCTTCAAGGTCTCAAAGGCATCTTCTTGCACTTTGGCCCAGTAGATCGGGCCATCCTTTCATAAGAGATCTTCTAGTGGTGCTATAATATTCATGTATCTCCTTATAAATATTCTATAATATCCAAAAAATTTCTTTATATGTGGAAGGAGTTAAGAGCTAAATGATGATGGAAATATTCCCTAGATCAATGAGAAAACCATCCTTACGGATGATGTGCATGAGTAGGGTTCCAAATGTGGTTTTGAAAATTCACTTCTTTAGGTTCATGGATATTTGAAATGGCATGCACCTCTTAAACATTAGGCATATATTGTCACAATGGTCCTTGACGAGGCCATACCCCATCTAGTAATCTAGATAAACCTATGGATGAAGTCTTTCAATGCAGTGATCACCACTCTAGAGAACATAGATGGTATATTATTGAGTCCAAAGGGCATAAAATAAAAATAAAAATAACCCCATTAATTTTCAAAGTTTATTTTGGGTTTGTCCTCCGCCTCAATTTGGACTTGGTGGTAGCTAGACAACCGATCAATAAAGGTGTATATCTCACATCCTATGACACCTTCCAAGACTTCATCAATGAATAGAGTTGGGAAGGGGTCATTGACATAGGTGGCATTAAAAACTATGTAGTCAATGTAAATTAAAATATTCCCATCCTTTTTATGCTTATTACCATTGGTCTCACCCACTCAGACTCTTACATAAGGTAGATGACCCATACGACCAACATTGTGTCGATCTCTATTTTGACCTTAGCATAAAGGTTAGGATTCATCCTGTAGGTGAACTTTTTGACTAATATTGTGCCATCAATTAAATTTATGATCATCTTCACAAGGCATCTGTGGGTTCAATTCATATCCTAATAAGTCCTAAGGAATTAGTCTTGGAATTCCTTCAAGAAGTCTATGATGTGCACTAGATTTGTGTAAGACCAATAAGCACCTAGAGTGGCCATATTTGGCTCTCTTTTTGTGTTAGTGTCCACTTTGATTTTCCTTAGTGGTGCATGGTATGGCTCATTCTTCTCCTAGTGTGATTCCTTGACTTGATGAGTTTCTTTTGTTGTCTCTATGCAAAGATGAGTGGGGTCTTCTTCATTGGGAGCATTATCATCTACTTGGTGCACAAGCTTTTTTTTGGCAATCAATATTTTCCAATAGCACTCCTTCCAAGTCTCATCATCTTCTTCACTTGAGTCTCTATTGAGCATCTATTCCTTAAATAAATTTAGGAGCACCAGACCTTTTCCCTCAGACATGTCTTTTAGGCACTCCTTGAGAATGGTGGTGTCCTTGAACATTGCCATCAAAATTACTTGTAATGGTTCAAGTAATTCCAAGTTCTATGAATTAAAGGAGAAGGTATGCAAAAACTTCTCCTCTAGGTCAACCCAATTAGTTATATCCTAGTTCATCTCATTGACCACATACCATGATCATTCCCATGTCTTTAGAGTCCTATAGAGGGTGTGCACCCAAAAGTTCTTTGGGGTAGTCGTTCCATAGTTAGTTTATGTCTCTTCATACAAGTGCACATACAACATAGGATAATAGTTTCCAGAGTACGTTGAGATAACCAAGTTATCATTATTCCTCCTAAATCTATTATAAATGGTTTTTTTACCTCTATCTAGGTTGACAAGTTAGATTTTTTCAATGCCCACCAATGCACGGTAGTGCTTCTTAAGGTATATACTAGTGTGCCCATTCTATATTTTTCTTTAGGGATGAAAGATTCAAGGTCATGGATATACCTTTCCACTAGGTTGTTCCCTTCAAATTTTAGGAGTATTGCAAGCTTGCATTTTCTTAGGTGGAGTACCCTCTTTCCTTTCTCCTCATGGTGCAAGACCTATCATTTTAGAGTGTGATTAATCTAGACCCAGCTAGTCTTCACAGGCTTCAAAACCTTTGCACACACCAAGTAATATCTATGACTAATGGCCTCATTAGCCTCTTCAACCCATCAATCATAAACAACATCGGTAGTGTCTGAGGCTGACTACCCATCCTCCCAAGAAAGTACTCCTTGATTAGAATGGTGGAGATTCTTCGTGCATTTCACTATGATGTTATATATATGGGTGATCTCATCTTCTAGATCAATGATCTCCACATAGGATATTCTTTGGTCACTTGAAAGGATGATCACTACCCTTTTCTACTATTCTTGAATTTCATATATCACTTCTTGAAGTGCATATCTACATTATTGGCATATAACCAAGGTTTTCCTTGAAGTGTTAGATAGTTATCCTATTTAGCCAACTTGATAACCTCAAATTCAACATGGAATTTGGTGTCCATAATATCTACTATGATGCCCTTTATAATTATGATTGGTTGCACTCAGGTCTTGTTACCCATGAAGAGTACATGGGGAGAAGGCCTCAAGGCTTGCCTAACCATATTTCCCATGTGTTATTGATCAAGATATTGACCTCAACATTGGTGTTGATTAGGGCTTTATAGATGGACCATCCATCGATTGTGGTATTCACCAAAAGCTCTTAGTCATACTCCATGTTCTATGTATGCATTACTTCATGTGCCTGCTCCATATACAATGCTAAAAATTCAATTATGTGGGCTCAACAACTTCACTTGGATTTCTCCTTGCATGCTCTAAGAGCAGATTTTGTAGCAAGGGAATCATCTCTTCTATTTATAGGAGGTAAAGATCTCTATTAGCTCATGTACTTTAGCCTCCTAGCTATCTTGATTTCTACATGAGGTGGTACATTGTGCTTATACGTATTCGACTAGATGGCATTCTCCCTATAAATTTTGTATTAGCTCATGGCTTATTGTAAGACATCCTTCTAACACACAAGGTTAGGGTAGTGCACACCATTTGGATTAGGCAACATTATGCGCTTGATACAGCTTGGTTTTCCATATTCTAGGCAAAATTCCTATGTTGGCATAGTTGGAAACTGAGTGATGAGTCCAATATGAGTAGTTGCATGTACTTTTATTGACTCTATGCATACTAGATGCACCTTTAGAGCCCATTTCATATCTTTAGGCTCACCTTGATCATCCCTGTGCACCTATCTGCACCTAGTTTGCCTTGGATCAACTTTTTGTATAAGTCAAGGCAATCCTCAACCACATATGGACCTCAACAATACCTACACATTGGATGTATTAGGAAGTCATGTTGATAGTGATTGGCTGACCTACACTTGTAACATGATCATGGTGGGAATATTTCTCCACCACATTCTCCACATCACCCATTGGCACCTCTTTAGTTCCCATACCTAGCATTTTGTATTTCATAACCCACATTTCCTTGGTTTACCTACCCTCTGACTATTGTATTTTTTTTATCGTGTACCTCTGTACATGTTTTCGCACATCTCATCAATTACTCAATAGTCAAATATGTTGTGAGTGTAGGTATTCCACAACTTGTAATAGAGGGTCGTACTAACTTGACTATCATGTTGTAACAAAGGGTAGTTATGAACATCATGCACATCATGACAACTTCATATTTGACAAGTAGTGTGCACATATTCTTTTGAGGGTAGTTGTTTTTGTTATGAACTTAAATTTTGTAATTGGTACACCATAACCCACTTTGAGCATCTTGTGATGAACTAGTAGTAATCCTCTATAGTTGGGAGGTCATAGACATAATCTACACCTCCATGAATCAGATATTGCCTGTATTTTCACTTATAACTTCCTTGGCTCAGAGCAAAACTTTAAGCACTTCTTGAGGGTTATGAATGTTTTCATGGATAGAGCCTTTATGAAAAGTACTATTAGTCCTCCAATGAACCACTATGGATGATAAGAGGCATGAATATCATAGGGGAGCTTGGAAAGGAGTGTCTTGAATCTAGCATCATTAAAGTGTACACTCTTTGATAATCCCTAGTTGATCTCCTTGAGTGTAGTGATGCTCTGGTGCTCAAAATTAGGTATATTGAACTCCTTAAAGAAGGCTTCCTTCAGGGTGTCATAATCAACTAGGGCCTAGTTAGGATCAAACATCGTATATCGAGTATGGGCACAATCAAGCAAGTTTGTCACAAATTACGTTACCTTGTAATTAGATTGGGTTATTCCCTGAGCATGCCATTATAATTCATACTTGAGTAGATGCTCTGGAACATTCTTCATGCCTTGATACTCTAGTAGGTGCATGGCTATATTGTAAAGATTTATGGCTATGGAGTAGCCAGTGCTTGGGGTGCTTGTCTTCCTAGTAGTTATCCTATAATTGATCCTCAAATACCTCCATCTACTAGGATATGCATTGATCTTATGGTTATTATTGGTGCCTTAGAAGATGATGTCTCTATACTATCGACTAGTGGCATAGGGCCACTTCTTATGGGCTATTACCTAGGCTGCACAACTGACATTGGTTGGACTGGGGTACTTGTTCTCATGTTTTATCTAGTTGGACTAGCACCTCGATGTCTAGAGGTATCTTCACTTACCTCCTTAGAAGGGATAAATTATTTAATCACAAAGTTTAGGTCCAAATCTATAAAATGATCAAAGTCTAATTTGACAATGAGGTCAATTGTCAATATTCTATGTTTTATGGGGAATCCAATGTATGAGCTTGTGTCATAGGTTTAAAATGGGTTGGTGCATCCAACACATCTCTAATGTTCAAATTATACAAGGATGTTGAGCATTCATCAGTTAGTTATGGAGCTTATTCCATGGCTTCAATGGTTCCTTCCTTTGGGTCTTGCTTCCATTTAATAAATCCTTCCCCATGTCCTTCCTTCTCATTATGGGTCCTCTAAGCACTTTTAGGTTCTATATCTTCTATCAGTCTGTGCTTTCTCTTATTATAAGCCTATCTCTTGAGCTCTCGATTGTCAATTTTCTCAACCCCTTCCATTGTGCCTCACCTACATGTACCATTCTTCCCCATGGTGTTGCTCATATGTGAATGGACTTTAGCCTTCCATTCTTATGGTCTCAAAGCCATAATCCAACATCAGTTTCTTGAGTTTGGTACCAATTTCTTTCACAAATATGCCTCTTAGTTCATGTAAGAACTGATACTCTACTTCTTCATGGTAGGAGTACATTGATACTATGAACTTAAGAATGTATCTATTTATCACCCCTTACTACCATTTGTCTATATCTCTAGTCCAAGTGGCATCTAAGTTCTCAAGCTTCTCTAGGTGTTCTTTCATCCACTCAAGGCATTGTCCATAGCTTCAACTTCTATATGTTGCATAAGCAACCAACCATCAATATACTTGCTTTGACATTTCATTAAAAGAAAACCTCTTATAGGGTATCATACAAGTGGTTTTGGACCCACTTCCTTGGGTTTTATCCTTCATAAGTTGGATGCTTTAGTGAAAAGCTATCCTTAACCCATTGCAACCAACATTCAATGTTTTTGAGGTGGATTTGGAGAATTATTGAAGTGCACCATTATAATAACAAAATTCAATAGGGTCTTGACAATAGAACCAAAATGTTGTATAAAAGTAGGAATTTTGATCATGGGTATAGTCATGTGATTATCTAACTATTTAGGTCAGATTTGGGCTTGTTTTGATATGGTGCAAGCCTTGACTAATCTTATAGTGCTCAACATTTAGCACTCAGCTACACTAACATCAATTTATATACAAAATGAGCCTTATGTTCTCACCTAAAGCATAATGGAGAAAGGGTTGAGGTCTATGTTGGGCTACTTATGCCATGGCACAAATTTATTCTTCAAGGGCTTAGTTAGTGTAATGATGGTTGTGGGTTCATGGGTGTAAGACTTTTAGGGAACCTTGGCTTAATAACATTCAAGAGCTTAAGGGGAAATTGGGGATCTAGTTGAGAGACATAGGATTAGGTTGTCACGTAGGCATGGGCATCATTGTAAGGTGTAAGGTCTCGACTATACTTATAGCTTTTCTCATATTGAGCACGAGGTTATTTTTTAGCTATAGGCCTTCCATAGAAGTACTAGATTAGAATTTCATAAGAGTACAACACACATATGATAGAGTTAAGACTTCAATCCATTTAACATAGCAGTAAAGCCTTTGACCATTAAACAAGTTCAATAATAATACATATAAAAGTCGATAAATTTTATCAAGTGATCAACATAAGCTGGTAAAGGCCTAGAGGCTCATATGCAAACTTGGGTGCTATAGTGGAGAGCATAAAAATAATCTCTAACTACTTCTAACTCTAATGACAACTAGCTAAAATCAATTCATGAGAGCTTTGCTACTCTAGTTTGTCTCTCTCTCACTCACTAGACTCAACTTCCTTTTATAGAGTTTCAAAGTGTTTTAGGATCGTGGGGAATGGAACACACTGATCATTGAGCTAGAACTAGAGGTACATATCCTATCATCTCCACTATGCTTAGCTTTAATGCATAATCACTATCCCATGCATACACTTCCCAATGCATAGTGATTCAAAAAGGAGTCGTTAGCCTCCTACTAGATGGTGGTACTAGATGAAAAAACAATAATCATCTACCGTAATTACCTCATTCCTAGGTGTTCACTGAGTTGGCACATGCCCACTACTTACGTAAAAAAGGGGCCCAACAACGACCTTGTGGATTGATGTATATTATTTCTAAAATATATGCTTGTCTAATTGTTCTATGAGTGCTTAATTAAGTTTGTATATGAAATTTTGTAGACTGATTCATCCCCCCTCTCAGTCATTTTGATTCTAATAGTAGGGACTTGTAGATTTATTCTTGTAAGTCTCCATATAATAAAATATTTTTTATATCCATTTAATCGACTTTTCATAAGTGTGTTGCAGCCATTGAGAGTAGTACCTATAGGGAAATAATATTAGTTATTTGATAAAATGTTTCATTTTGATTAACACCTTCAATGTATGAAAAAAATGTTGCTAAAAGTTGAGCGTTATATGTATCAATGGACCCATCTACCACATATTCAATTTAGAAACCCATTTGCACCTCACTATTTTTATTCCTTTCAAAAGTGGAACCAGTTCTGAAGGGTTGTTTTTATTTAGATAAATAATTTTTTTGCCTGAATTTCATCCCATTTAAAATGCTTATCAACTTAATGATAAGTCTTTAGATCTTAAGTTAGTGCTAATTGAGCCAAGTGTACAACACCATAGTGATGTTACAATATTATCATATGTATATTTCTTTGATTTTGTATCAATTCAAAATCTCGATATGAATTATGTGAACCCATTTTTGTAGAGGTTGTACTAGTTGTGCATGTACATTGTGAAAAACTTTTGGTACTAGTTATGGAGGAGTTAGTTAGCTTGTCATTTAAACTATAGTGTCTCTCAAAATGGGAGTTATCTAAAATACCTTTTTATTCAGGAGAAATATTAGAAGTTATGTTTAGATTGATAGGAACCAAAGAAGGCAGAGGAAAATATGTTGGATTGTAATATTGGGATTATTCATCAAAAAATACATCCCTTTAGTAAATTTTAGTTGTTATTGGAATATTAAAAATACAATCCTTCACATATTTGTAGTAGTTGATAAGATGAAAGGATTCCTTCTAGTTTATTTTCACTTATCATTTGTGATATGCACCCATACATTACTTCTAGAAATCACAAAATATGAAATACTAGCATTAACACTAGACCATTTATCTTCAATATTTATATCTTACACTACTAAGTGGAGGGTGATATTTTGAATGTATTTTGTGTACTAAATTTCCTCTAGCCAAATTTATGGTGGAAAGTCCCTAGAATATACCATGCAATAAACCATTTCATTAATTGTGATTTTTTAATGTTTCAGTACACCATTTTGCTAAGGGTGTATGACATGTATGTTGAAGTTGAATTCCTACTTCTTCAAAAAATATGATCATCTTATTATTGACAAAACTTCCTCCTTTGTCTATTCTAAGATGTTTATTTTTTTTTCTTTTATAGGTTTTCAATACCTGCTTTGAAAATATTAAAGTGGTCAAAGACTTCACTTTTGATTTTTTAGATATAATACCCATTTTTTTGAAGAGAAATAATTAAAAAATGTAATCACATATTTATGTTTTTGAAAATAAACATGTTGGAAAGATATAATATCATTGGGAAAGCACTACAATCATTTGCTAGAACTCAAATGTTTTCCTTTGGTTAATGGATCCTTGTGTTGTTTTACATGTACATAACTTGAGAAAACTCCTTTATAATAATGTTTTAGTAAAATAATAACCAGGTTATTCTTATTAAGGTCCTACAATGAATGATAGATGATATGACCAAAACACTCATGCAAACATTTTTTTGAAGTAAATAGCATGTATAATCATGAGTTGTAAAGGTTGATTTAACATCAAATTTTCAAAATTGTACCATATTACTTGGTTATCAATCCTACCAATGGATATGATAATGGTCTAGTCTATTTTATTTATAATAAAAATATATATAGGTACAAAATAGTTAGTTTTAATTTCATCTTATTATGTGATAAGATATATTTTTAGGTGTTTCACAAACATGTTTAGAACGTGGAAAAAATTTTAAATAAAAAATTCTCCATCTACGTGAACATGTTACCTTAAATAAATATAAGAATAAATTTTCCCACAAAGGTTTTAGTTGTGAGTCTTTAGTAAGGATTGTGAAATAGATAGCTTTCATGCAATATGTGGTGAGAGGATCCTAAATACAATATCCATTTAGATATAGGTAATCTGACTATTGTTGTAGAAAGGTAAACTATTTTATGATAATGGTAGTGAGTTCCATTCAAAGGTGTTTGAAACAAATCTCAAGAAGAATAGATCAAGAATCATCCCACAATATGTTACAATCCTCAATATAATGGAGTAATTGAGTAAATTAATCAAACTATCATGAATATTTTTTAGGCAATGTTGTTCTTTAAAACTGTAAATCTACACTATCATAATAAACAAATCAAGTAAGAGTAAATATACATTGTCACCATTAGCATTGATATAGATGAATATTTCATATGAATTTTATTGTGGTCATCCCCTATTAATGTGACATCATCATATTTTTGGATCCACATGCTATGCATAAAACCAAAATTAGAAATGAAACACAATAGTCATAAATGCATGCTTCTGGGACAATTATAATCTTTAAATGCACATAAGTTATTTGATGAGGACAACAAGAAATTTTTCATTATAATAGATGTATTTTTTATAATTATAAAGGATGTAAAATGCATTAGTTGAGACTTGAATTGAATTTAGAAATATGTAAAATTTGATGTTTTCAAGGAAGCTTGTATGGAGGTCCTAAATAGTGAAGAGAGAACCTAGAGTAGGGAAACACTTGAGTCTCTATTGACTCCTATAACTAAAAATGACATTATCCTATAGAAGAAAATAGAACTTTATCATAGGATGGTCCAATGGTAGACAATGAAGGAGCTTAAAATATAGAAACCGAGGCACTAGTGATTATGCAAACTACAAGAAAAGGATACCAAAATCAGCTAAAGAAACATTGAAATATGTGAGACCTAACATGGTAGTAAAAATAGGAACAAGAAGTTCACACATAGTTTCACACAAATTATACATGTCTCTATATGAAATTCAAGTCAAGATATAAAATCTTACCTTAGAAGACCCACCAGAAAAATAATTCAATGTTTATTTTGACTCTAAACCCACTTCATTCAAACAAAGTAAAATTCTTAATGCATGGATAAATAAAATATGAAGCGAGTATTATGTGTTGGTAAAGCATTGACCATTGAAATTGGTTGATCATCCAATTGGTTGTACACCTATTGATTACTAGCAGATATTTGATAAAATATACAAATTAGATGGTTCAATTGATAAGTGCAAAATAAACTTTTTTGTAAAGTGTTTATTTTGAAAAATAAGGAATTGGCTATGATTAAAATTTTGCTCCAACAAAAAAATGGAATTTCATTCCAACCATGTTGGCTATAGTAGCTAACAGAAAATGGAAATTTCACTAAATCGACATCAAAATAAAATATATTTAAAAGGTTATCTGAAGAAGATAGTATACATAACTTATCTTAAAGGTTTTGTAGTAAATTTTCAAGATGACAAAGTGTGCCAACTTGGAAAATCATTTTATTCTTTGAAACAAGCCTAAAGAGAATGGTAGTAAAACCTAATTAAGAACCTCCTAAAGATAAAATTAAAGCACTTTTAGTTGGAATAAGTAACTATTTATAACTAAACATTTGAGAAAATAGTTACATTTATAGTGATGTATGTTAATGATTTTCTCATAATAGGAAACAATGAGATATTAACTTAAAATCAAAGTTGAGGAAAAGATTTGAAATCCCATATTTTGGTTATCTTCATTACTATTTGGGTGTTTAAGTGATTAAAAAACCAAATTATATATTCATCAGTAAACAAAAT
>JARHVA010002240.1:1790000-1812500 GCA_037957365.1 Torreya grandis
CACTACAAGTTCTTAGAAGAGATAAAGTGTCAGTAAATGATAAAGTTTAAAAATAATTTTTGTAAACATATGCCCCACCAGAAGCTCATCATGTGTCACAGTAAGGTAACATGCTATGGTGCTTTGGGAAAGAACATAATAACAAAATAGTTGAGATAATTCAAATGAAGAACATAAACAAATGTTCTGAAAGTAAAAAAAAAGTAACTAAAAGTACCATACATATACCATGACTTACCTTTTATCTAAATCACTAAAAATCTAAATATCATAGTCTTGATCATGGAGAGTGCAACACCTACATTTGATAAACCCTAGGATACAAGGATAGAAATATATGTAATGTGTGCATACACGATATGGTGAAAGTAATAATTAATAGATCTCAAAAGTGATTAAATTACTTGGAAAACTAGCAAGCCCAGATCACAAAAGCTAGGTTAGAACCAAAATACCAAACATGTAATTAGAAAAAGATGAAAAATGAAATTAGAACATACTAAACTATGTGAAAAATCATGTAAAACATTGTAATTAAATGAAATATCATCATGAGTAAAAATAAAACAAAGATATGTGAATAAATGAAACATAACCTCATGTGAAATAAAGCACAAAGTAAAGATAAATTACTAAAAATGAAAATTTAAATCAAAATGTAAGACAAGCATGTCAAGTCAAACATAAATAAAAATATATAATCATGTCAAATGTCAAATTTAAGATAAGTGAAGTCCAAAATTATCAAACAAGTACATACTGGATAAATGAAAATTAAAAATCTCTAAATAATGGCAACTCAAGCTAAGTGTTTATTCTAAGTTATGATGTAAGAAATCACAACCACATAATGACATGACTAACATTGCAAAGAGATGTAGTGGAAAGTATATTGTGTAAAGGTATTTATAAGGAAGATATGATGTTCAATATAAAATTGAGGCCCCATTACAATAGACTAAAAATATGATGTATGATAACCTTGTATTTCTCCAACCAGATGAAGATATGATGTTTGATGACATTATTTCCCTCTTCAACACTAGATCTCAAGATGCTCAATGAATTGAATATCCAACTGATGTCCAACCACCATACATAGAGGAGATGACCTATGTAGAGGAGGATCCATTGTTGATGGAAGTGTAAATTTATCAAACCCATTTCCTAATTGATATGTTTTTACTCCATATAAAATTGTAGTAATCCGTGATGTTTGTAAGTGCTAATTAAATTTAAAAAATATTCATAAAAATATATCTATACTAAATATATGTTTTTAAGAGCATTAATTTTATATATATATATATATATATATATATATATATATATATATATCCATGATGTTTGTAAGTGCTAATTATATATGTGTGTGTGTGTGTGAATTTTTTTAATTTAATTAGCACTTACAAACATATATATATATATATATATATATATATATATATATATATATATATATATATATATATATATATTTATATATATATATATATCCATGATGTTTGTAAGTGCTAATTAAATTAAAAAATATATATCTGTACTAAATATATGTTTTTAAGAATATATATATATATATATATATATATATATATATATATATATATATATTTATT
Source organism: Torreya grandis (assembly GCA_037957365.1). Taxonomy (NCBI): domain Eukaryota; kingdom Viridiplantae; phylum Streptophyta; class Pinopsida; order Cupressales; family Taxaceae; genus Torreya; species Torreya grandis. Next base: position 1,791,617 of record JARHVA010002240.1, read on the forward strand.
TATGAATTATTTAAATTTAATTAGCACTTACAAACATCATATATATATATATATATATATATATATATATATATATATATATATCCATGATGTTTGTAAGTGCTAATTAAATTAAAAGAAAATCATAAAAATATATCTGTACTAAATATATGTTTTTAAGAATATACACACACACACACACACACACACACACACGCACACTCATTTTTTAGCATGCCCTTTAGTTGGCATTGCGACATGGAAAACATTGAAGCAAGTCGTAATCCATATTTCGGCATGTTTCCCAAAACTATGTAACTAGGGCCATAAGTGTTACACAAGCCAATTCTATGGCTGAAGCTTTCTATTTTTTATATATGTCAAATATAATGTTAAAAAATAATCCCAAAATGAAAGCTATTTAAATATTTTTTATCCACTGGCCATATTTGAATTTTTACATGAAACATTGAAATGATATTTTGAGGCTTATGCATAATTGGAGGGTGTGGTTCTCCTAATCCTTAAGTCTACATTCTTCGAATTTGTTTGTATTTATTTTATTATTATTTTTGATTGGAAGATGTGGTGCTCCTAAAGTCTGTATTCTCTTTAAATAATGAGGAAGAAGAATTTGTTTTTATTTATTTTGTTACTTTTTTGAAAAAATTTAGTTATTTTTACAAATTAATATATATCTAAAATAAATTTATGTAAAAGATATCAACATATATCATTATCTATAAGTATATTATATTTATGTTACAAACTTAATATAGAAACCTTGAAAATGACATATCTCAATATATTCTACATAAATTTATGTAAGATATATACTAGTATAACTCAAATACTCTTCATATTTTGAAAGAATATTCAACTTATAAATTTTTTAATGTAAAAATTTCTTTGTTTCATTTTATCCAAGTTGATGAAGTTTCTAATACTTACATAACATCTCCAATTTTGAAATTAAATAAGTATTTCTTCAAATTTCATTATAAATGTTTACAGATTAAAATAGATTTTGAGTTATATGCAATCCATATGAAGACAATTTGTAGGTGAATGAGTGATAGATTATAAAATTTATTTGATTTATGATTGAGGTAAGCATATATTTAGGGAATTCTATATCAAATTGAGAAAATTGATCAAATTATGGTGCATGGATGTTGTTCATGTATGTATTGTTCTATTTTTAAGTTGGTATTGAAGGCAATGCAGGTAGTATTATAGATATAAATATTTTCTACAATGGTTGATACATTTTATTTATATTTGGAAATAATAAGACATTAAAATCCTTTTACTCTAGAATTTTAAATAATACAATTAAATGATTGAAATTATACACAAATAATTATAGTATCAAACACTTAAAATCTAATAATTGTGTGTACACATACACATCTTTCACACCCTTCTCTCCTATGCATTTACCTTTTATGTATATGACTTCCCCAATTTTATATTAATTACCTAATAAAATTCCCTTATCTATATATATTATGTTTATTATCCTAATTAGATTGTATTTTAAACATCATTGGAGCTTTTCTTATTTTCCAAATGCCTTTAATCATAATTATATGGAGTTGGATTAACAAATACATCTACTTGTGTTAGATATAACCAAGTACTTTTTAATGGTCTTTTTATAAATTATAATTATTTCTATCAGTTAATCCTAACATTTTTCATCTTGGTGGTGTGAGAAATTTATACATAATATGTATAAGCCTATTAATATATATCAAGTATCAAATAATGATTTATCTAAGCAGCTATCTAGACAATGAAAGAAATAACCACAAAATTTAAAAATTATAGACTAGTCATAAAGAACAGAGCCTCATCAAGCCTAAAGAACATAATCCAAGTCAAGTTTTCCCATTGTTAATTTTTGAAAACTATATTATATATTATATCTATACTAAATGAACATTGTTAAACACATACACCTAACCAAGAGAGAAACATACATTTTAAGACATATTTAAAGATTTGTAAACATATACAACACTTAGCCACTCAAATTTGCAAGGTTTAGGTTAGATCAACCTATATTTCTCATTCCCTTGTTAATGTAGACCTAGTGTTGAAAGAGGATATAAAAATTCAAATTGAAATAGTGAAGTCTCAATACTTTCATAATTAAGCAAGCTTTTGATATTGCATAAAACATTGGTTTATAAGATATTGCAATTTCTGATTAAATAACTAATGATAGGTCACAAGGAAAATTATGTTAGACATTATGCACCTATAGCTAACATAGGCATCTAAATGCTACTATATTCATTAATAAAGGTCGAAAGATTAAGTTTCTAGAGCTAAGTGGCTTTGAATCTGATTTCACTTATTACTATCACTTACACATAGTCTTAAATTATGCGAACATAATAGTAAAAGTTAAGTACCCTAATCCTCTCAGTTATTTCTATAAATAGTATTGCATAGTTAAACATCTACTTATAATATTAAAATTTTCTTAATTTACATATATCTTAAACAATTTAAATATTCAAAAGTTATATCTTATTTAGATACAATTTACTAAAATAAGATACAACAATTCTACGACTAAAATGTAAAAGAGTTCAAATTCATAAAAAAGAAAAAAATATTTTAAAAAGGCTTCAATAGAATGCAAATACTATTATATGAGTTAGGTCTAAGAAGAAGTTGAAGATAGTTTGAAGAGATCCAAAAATGCAGGCCAACATGAGAATAAAAATATAGGGTTTAGGTAAAAATAATTATGTGCAAAGTTGTAGATATTTTCTTGAGAAGAAGAAACAACATTCCATGAAACACCTTCTCTAAAACCTTAAAACAAAGAATACAAAAGCCAACATAATATTTATGTCACCCAAATGCTTAAGACTAAATCAAAAAGCCTTTCTGGATTGAGAATAACCTAGTGAAATTTCAGAGAGATTTTAAAATGTAAAAATCTTCATAATGATAAGAAAAGTCTTTGGCAAATAAAATAAAAAATCATGACCTTGCAGAGATTTAAAAAAAAATTTAAGATGAAATAACTTTTTATGTCTTGGGTATGTATTAGGCAGGCATATAGAATTATGATTAACCCATATAGTCATTCAAAAAGAAAAATGTGGTTTTAATATGTCTTATAACTTTGTTAAGCATATAGACTAGGTAATTGTAAAGGACACTATCTTACTATGTCTTATTCAAATCTAAAGATATTTAATTTCAAACAACACAAAAGAGCATTAATAAAACTATTTTTCCAAAAAATTAATGATTATATGTTGTCAAATAATTTATGTTATTCAAAAGACAAATCGTATCTTAAATTATATTATTTAGAAGATATATCTTATCTTACTTTGTGTTATTCATAGAACAAATTTTATTCTGATTTGATAGTAATCACGACCAATACTTGTTTACACAATTTCCCACAAAATGCTTTTCCTAAAAAAAATTGTATTTTAATTTGACGCTAATCATGACCCAAACTTATCCACACAATTTCTCACAAAATGCTTCTCTAAAATCATAAAACAAATCTATAAATCTTCTTAGTTAGAAATCCTCCACCAAACTTACTCTTAATGCTTTCTCATGTACTGTACAGATTAGAATATTTTTAGATTAGTTTTACTTAGTAAAACCTCAAGTGAGCACCCATGTCGTGCATTGCATTGTACAAGGAATAAGTGCCTGAATTTTCCGTGAAAACTTTGAATTTCAAAGTAAAGAATTCGAAGACCCGCCGTAACCAGTTAATATCATGCGATAAATTACTAATATCTTCGGCAAAGATTTCAACAGATTGAAATAATCGAAAATAATATATATTGCTGTAGGAAAGTAATCACAGCATGAAACATCATCACCGAGTAATTGTATCTTCACTGCTTGTAAAATGCACCACAACAAAAGTTTATAAAATTGAGAGTTGGCTCCTCATTTTCCATCACATGATGAAGGCTGTAGCGGATTAGATTTTGTCTAAGCTCGTCCAACTTATTTATTTCCGTAAACAATAACTTTTAAAGTATCAGTCCAACTTATCAAAGATAAGAATGGTACATTTTCTATCTTCCCTACCATTTTTGAAATTAAGAAAACCATTTACCATTTTGTAATGAAGGCACGAAATCTCAAGGTTTTTAACGTGAAAGCCACACAAAACACATGTTGAGAGTCCTAACAAGACAATTCTATTGAGTCTATCCTAGTTGAGGGTTTTAAATACATAATATAGCGGCATGCTTTATGTTATGATATTTGAGTGATGGTTGACAAGAGGGTCAGTTTGATCTTTGAAGTTGTTACGAGAATTCTAATAAGACTTTTTTAATGAAAAAAGGTCAATTCGAGCATGTCTGCAATGGAGAAACTTGATGGTACGTTTTCAAATCTTGAGCCGACCACTTCTTTCAGTGCAGGTAAATGTCCAATTTTGTCATTTTCTCTTCCGTAGAGTTACCTATATATTTCTGTAACGAGGGTCTCCTCTCTCTACCACCATATAGATATATGGGTGCCAACTCTCGACTCTATATAAAGATAGAAATATGGTCTTCCAACTATTTATATGTGTTCTATAATTGCAATCGCCATGTTCCACCCGCATCACCCTTCTTATCTATCTATCTATAAAGAGGAGTCATGGTTGAGTGCATAACATACATATCTAACCTCCTCGACCTCCCCATCCCGATAAGAGTTGGTTAAGTGCATAAATGATGAATATGATCTCATCTTAGTTGGGAAACTCTTTATACTCTAATTAGGACCTGGTCCTTGCATATATTATATTTTTTTTGATTGATGGCAATCTTAAACAAAATGTTAAGGATTGAGAGGTGCTTTTTTATGCATAATAAAACAAGTTTTAATTTATATATATAAATAAAAATACCAAATAAAAACAAGAAAATTCAGAAAAAAATGAAAAAAAAAATCATGGTTATACCAAGCAAAACATAGATAAAATTAAATATACTTTCTTAAAATGTAAAAGTAAGATTTTATCTATTTAAAGATAATTCATTAAACATTTTAAATTTATATTTTTGAATAAATTTGATTTAATAAATAATCCTCAATCATATATATATAAAGTCCATCTCAAAAGAGAAAAATTGTATGGTTTAAATCCTAATAGTCCAAATAATATTTTATACCATGGCTCTGTCAATTGGTTACATCAACATTGGAATATTTTGTTGAAGGAAAGTTTGAAACATCCCTCAAAAACCATATTCTAAGTTGTAAAATATTTTATTATTAGTACATATTTGGTATATAAAAAGTTATAGGTCCCAAATAGTATGACTTTCTCTTGTAGTGAACTCATCGAGAATTAATGTTTATCCATCTCAGAAAAAATAAATTTAATCAATTAAAATGTATTTAATAAAACAATTTCATATATTCTCATATAAAAGACAAAAAATTAAGGGAAAAATATTGTGCACAAAGTATAAATAACATAGAACCTCTCAAAGTAACCATGTTTTTTATAGTATTATATTTCTTGAAACATAGATTTATTCTTTCCTTTCTAATGCAAATTTGTATAGAGTTTCTATGATATTTTGTCACATCATCTTCAAGACCTCTCACTTTTAGACTCATAAGAGACTTTTCATATTCTATAGACTTTAGGCATTAAAAATTAGTTTTTAAAACAAAATAGATTTATATTACATGCTTGTCACTTATACAATTTTTTGTGATTTTATACTTAATATTTTACTACCAAAAAAAGAAGAGATGGTGAAGAGATGAGGTCACTACTAGTAGTATTTTTTTGTACTTCAAGTGAAGGAGAAGTAGGAATTTGTTCATGAATAACATTATCGTTCTTAATGGATATTTTGAGATTTTTTCTTTATAAGTGTGAATGCAAAGAAGAGCAGTCACAAAATGAATAAAGAAATTGGTTGTATAGGGATAAAGTTCCTTGGCTCTTATAATAGGTTAAAATTTGAGAGAAAGAAGATATTCATTTTAAATTTTGCTTTTTGATTTATATTATTACTCAAAAAAGAAGATAAAGATAGATCTGGAGTGTAATGTAAATGTAAATTATTAGTGGAAACTAAAGATAAATCCAAAATTGAATCTATAGATATAAACTAAGGAGAGTTTTAAGATCTAACCAAAGAGGAATATAGAGGTGTAATCAAATTAGGGGATAAATATGAAACCAAAGAGGGATGGAAAAGTAAATTTGGAGTGGAGTATAGAGGTTAATCTAAAGATGAATCTAGAGGTTAAACCAAATAATAATTTTGTTATGAATTTTTTTCTATGGTATCTATTGTGTGGAAATCAATCCAAAAGACATGGGAAAAGGAAAGATGGTATTTTATGCTTGTGTTGCTTATAAAATTCAATGCAATAAATGTTTGGAAGAGTGTGTCTTGGCTCCTCATTTTCCATCAGATGATTCAAACAAGTTTGTAGTAGTGCACAATGTTGGGAACCAATTTTATTATCAATATGCTCCAAGTATATTATCTCTATTTTATCTGATTCATCATTTCATTATTCCTATATTTACAAATTCCTCTAGTAATTTACTTAGATAGATTCAATTTAATAAATATATAAAATTATGTTAGATCTATCCACATGACTTTTAATAGTATTTTTTGAAAAAAAAATTTATAGGTTGGTTTATTTTTTTTGCATGTTGGTGGTGTGAGAAGCTATCTAAAGAGTCATCTATCTATACATAGTATGTCTAAGCCTATTCCTATCTAGCAAGTATCAATATATATATATATATATATATATATATATATATATATATATATATATATATATATATATAAGCATATATTTGTCACTTACACATTGAAATAATCAAGCAAAAAAATTATAAATCATAGACTATTCATAATGAACATACCCTAACCAAGCCTAAAACACATAATCCAAGTCATTTTTTTCCCTTTTCCAAATGTTAAAAAAAATATTATATGTTGCATCCATACAATATTCAAACACTATTACACACATACACCAAACCAATAAAGCTAATTATGATTTAAGACCTCTTGTAAGTTTTTAGATATGTATACAACACATAGCCACTTAATGTGAGATGGTTAGGGTAATTTTGACCCATATTTTCCATTCTATTATTTAGGTAGACCATGTTTCAAAATAAGATATAATGTTTCAAAGTGAAGGAGACAAGTGTCTAAAATTTCAAAAAGAAGAGAGCTTTTGATATCATATAAAATATTGGTTTACAAGTAGGTTTTTTTATTTTTGATGAAACAAATAGGGATGAGTTACAAGGACAATTATGGTAGAGATCAGACATCTAGCTAATAGAAGAATCTACATGTTACTAAATTCATTAATAAAGGTCAAAATATTAAGTTATTGGAGCTGAGTGAAACTAAATCCAAGTTTCACTTATTTTAATCACTTGCACACACTCTCAAATGTGAAAATAATAGTTAAAAATTAAGTACCCTAATCTTGTAAGAGCTATTTTCATTAGTAGTAAAGTGTAATTAAACATATACTTTTAATATTCATATTATCTTAATTTTGACATATCTTCGACACTCTAAATATTTAAAATTTATATCTTATTTAGATAAAATAATCCAAAATAATATAAAACAATTTCAAAACTAAAATTTAATGAGTTCAAATTCATAACCCCAAAAATGGTCTAAAATGGCTTCAATAGATTGCAAATACTATTGTATGAGTTATGCCTAATAATAACTCAAGGATAATTTGAAGAGATCCTAAAATGCAAGCCAACATAAGAATGATAATATAGGGCTCAATTATAAATAAAATAATGAACATGAAAACTTGTACATGAGTTATTTAGAAGAAGAAGCAACATCAATAAAGATCCTTCTCTAAAACCTTAAAATATAGAATACAAAGGTTAACATAATAATTTTACCCCTAAATACTTAATTCTAAATTGAGAAGCTTTCCTAAATTGAGAGTAACTTAGTGACATTTTAGAGAGATTTCAAAAAGTAGAAAAATTTCATAATGATAAGAAAAGTCATTGGTAAAAATAAAATCATGACCCAAAAAACATGTAAAGTTGTTTTGAAGAATATGAAATGACATTAATGTTTCATGTATGTAATAGATAGGATTAAAAAACTAAGAATAAACCTTATAGTTATTCAAAAAAAAAAAGTGATTCTAATACATGGTATTAAATTGATAAACATAAAAAGAAGATAATTGTAAAGGACAAGATCCTAATATGTCTTATTCAAATGTAAACATGTTTACTTAAAAGAAAAACAAAAGGGAATTAACAAAGGTATGTTTAAAAAAAGCTAATGATTCCATGTTGTCAAGTAATTTGTGTTATTTAAAAGATAAATCCTATGTTTTCAATAATATAATTAAATGAGTGAACTTATAGACAAATAATTATAGTATCAAACACTTGAAATCTCATAATTGTGTGTACACATATACATATTGCACATCCTTCTCTCCTATACATTTACCTTTTATGGATCTGACCTCCTCAATTTTATATTAGTTACCTATTGGAATTTCCTTATCTATGTATAATATGTTTATTATCCTAATTAGATTATCTTTTAAACATCATTGGAAATTTTCTTATTTTTCAAATGCCTCTAATCATAATTATATGGATTTAGATTAATAAAGACACTCAATTGTGTTAGATATATCCAAGTACTTTTTAATTATCTTTTTCTAAATTATAATTATTTCTATTAGTTAATCCAAACATTTTTCATCTTGGTGGTGTGAGAAGTTACCCAAAAAATCATCTATTTATACACAATATGTATAAGCCTATTCATATATAGAAAGTATCAAACAAGAATTTATCTAATCATCTACCTATCATTTTAATATTGAAAGGAATAATGCCAAAAAAATTAAACTAGAGACTAGTCATAAAGAATAGAGCCTCATCAAGCCTGAAGCACATAATCCAAGTCACTTTTTCCCATTATTAAGTTTTTAAAACTATATTATATGTTATATCCATACTAAATGACCATTGTTAAACACATACACCTAACCAAGATATAAGCTTATAGTTTAAGACCTAATTTAAGTTTTGTAAACATATATAACACTTAGCCACTCAAATTTATGAGGTTTGGGTAAGATAAACATATATTTCTCATTCCTTTTTTCATGTTGACCTAGTGTTGAAAGATGATATAAAGATTAAAATTGAAATAAAGAAGTCTCTATACGTTCAAAAAGAAGCAAGCTTCTGATATTTCATAAAACATTGGTTTACAAGTAGTTATTGCAATTTTTGATTAAATAACTAATGATAGGTCACAAGGAGAATTATGTTAGACATTACACACTTATAGATAACATAAGCATATAAATTCTACTAAATTCATAAGAAAGGTCAAAATATTATGTTTATAGAGCTAAGTGGATTTGAATTTATGTTTCACTTATTACTATCACTTACTCGTATTCTCAAATTATGTGAACATAATATTAAAAATTAAGTACCATAATCCTCTTAGTTATTTGTATAAATAGTATAGTGTAACTAAACATGTACTTTCAATATTAAAATTTTATTAATTCACACATATCTTAGACAAATTAAATATTCAAAAGTTATATCTTATTTAGATACAACAAACTAAAATAAGATACAATAATTCTATAACTAAAATGTAAAAGAGTTCAAATTAATAATTGAAAAAAAGGTCTAAAAGGATTCAATAGAATGAAACTACTATTATATGAGTTAGTTCTAAGAAAAACTTGAAGATAGTTTGAAGAGATCCAAAAATGCAGGCAAATATGAGAATGAAAATATAAGGGTCAGGTAAAAATAAAATAATTAATGAGCAAAACTGTACATATCTTTTTGAGAAGAAGAAACAACATTCAATGCAACACCTTCTCTAAACCTTTAAAACAAAGAATACAAAGGCCAATACTTAATACCAAGTCAAAAAGCCTTTTTGGATTGAGAATAACCTAGTGACATTTTAGAGAGATTTTAAAATGTAAAAAAAAAATCATAATGATAAGAAAAATCTTTGGCAAAAACAAAATCATGACCTTGTCAAGATTCACAAAACTTTTTAAGAAGAAGAACTTACTTTTGATGTCTTAGGTATGTATTAGGTAGGCATATAGAATTAAGATTAAACCATATAGTTATTCAAAAAGAAAAATGTGGTCTTAATATGTCCTATTACTCTATTAAGCATATAGACTAGATAATTGTAAAGGACTTGGTCCTATTATGTTTTATTCAAATCTAAAGATATTTAATTTCAAACAATATAAAAGAGCATTAACAAAAGTATTTTTCCAAATAATTAATGATTCTATATTGTCAAATATTTTTTGTTCTTTAGAAGATAAATCTTACCTTAATTTATATTATTTAAAAGATATATTCTATCCTACTATGTGTTATTCATAAAATAAATTCTATTTTGATTTGATAGTAATCACAACCAAAACTTGTCTACACAATTTCCGACAAAATGTTTTCCCTAAAAGATGGTATTTTGATTTGATGCTACTCATGACCCAAACTTATCCACACAATTTATCACAAAATGCTTTCTCTAAAATATAAATATTCTTAGTTAGAAGTCCCCCATCAAACTTACTCTTAATGCTTTCTCATGTACTTTACAGATTATAATTTTATTAGATTAGTTTTACTTTAAAAAACATCGAGTGCCCATGTCGTGCATTGCATTAGTGCCTGAATTTTCCATGAAAATTTTATTCAAAGTCTTGAATTCGGAGACCCGCCGTAACCAGTTAATATCATGCGATAAATTAATAATATCTTCGGCAAATATTTCAAAAGATTGAAATAATCGAAAAAATAATATTTTTTCCTGTAAGAAAGGAGTCGCAACATGAAACGTCATTACCGAGTAAAATGCATTGTATCTTCACTGCTTGTAAAATGCACAGCAACAAAAGTTTATAAAATTGAGAGTTGGCTTCTCGTTTTCCATCAGATGATGAAAGTTTTAACGGATTAGATTTTGTCTAAACTCGTCCAACTTATTTATTTCCGTAAACATTAACTTTTAAAGTATCAGTCCAACTTATCAAAGATAAGATGGATACATTTTCTATCTTCCCTACCATTTTTGAAACTATGAAAACCATTTACCATTTTGTAGTGAAACCACGAATTCCCAAGATTTTTAACGTGAAATCCACACAAAATACATTTTGAGAGTCCTAAAAGGACAATTCTATGGAGTCTATCCTTGTTGAGGGTTTTAAATGCATAATATAGAGATATGCTTTATGTTATGATATTTGAGTGATGGTTGACAAGATGGTCAGTTTGATCTTTGAAGTAGTTACGAGAATTCTAATAAGACTTTTTTTAATAAAAAATGTTCAATTCGAGCATGTCTGCAACGGAGAAACTTTATGGTACGTTTCCAAATGTTGAGCCGACCAATCCTTTCAGTGCAAGTAAATGTCCAATTTTGTCATTTGTTCTTCCATGGAGTTACCTATATATCTCTTTAACGAGGGCCTCCTCTCTCTACCACCATATAGATATATGGGTGCCAACTCTCGACTCTATATAAAGTTAGACATATAGTCTTCAAACTATCTATATGTGTTCCTTAATTGCAATCGCCATGTTCCCTTCTCGTCACCCTCCTTATCTATCTATCTCTAAAGAGGAGACATGGTTTAGTGCATAGCATACATATCTAAACTCCTCGACCTCCCCATCCTGATAAGGGTGGTTAAGTGCATAAATGATGAATATGACCTCATCTTAGTTGGGAAACTCTTTATACTCTAATTGGGACCTGGTCCTTTCATACATTATATCATTTTTAATCGATGGAAGTCTTCGACAAAATGTCAAGCATTGAGAGGTGTCCTTTCAGCATTAAAAAACAAGTTTTAATTTATATAAATAAATAAAAATACCAAATGAAAATAAGAAAATTCATAAAGAAATGGAAAAAAAATCACAGTTATACCAAGCAAAATGAATAAATCCAATTATACTCTCTTAAATTAAAATGTAGAACTAAAATTTTATCTATTGAAAGATAATTCACTAAACACTTTCAATTTAGATTTTTAAAAAAAATTGATTTAATAGATAATCCTCAATCTTATATATAAAAACTCCATATCAAAAGAGGAAAATTGTATGCTTTAAGTCCAAATAGTCAAAATAATCTTTTTCATCATGGCTTTGTCAATTAGTTACATTGACATTGGAATATTTTGTTGAAGGAAAGTTTAAAACATCCCCCCAAAACCATATTTTATGTTTTAAAAGTGTTATTATTAGTACAAATTTTGTATATAGAAGGTTATAGGTCCCAAACATTATGACTTTATCCTGTAGTGAACTCACTGAGAATTAATGTTTGTTCATCTTAGAAAAAATAAGTTTAATCAATTAAAATGTATTTATTAAAACAATTTCATATATTCACATAGAAAATAAAATAAATTAAGGGAAAATATTGCGCATAAAGTATAAATAACATAGAACCTCTCAAGGTAACCATGATTTTTATAGTATTATATTTCTTGAAACATAGATTTATTCTTTCCTTTCTAATACAAAGTTATATAGAGTTTCTATGAGGCTTTTTCACATCATCTTCAATACCTATCACTTCTAGACTCATAGGAGACTTTTCATATTCCATAGAATTTCGGCATTAAAACAATAGTTTTTTAAACAAAATAGATTTTATTGCACACTTGTCACTTATACAATTTTTTGTGATTTGATACTTAATATTTTACTACCAACAAAAGAAGAGATGAGGTCATTGTTGGTAGTATTTTTTACCACATTAAGTGAAGTAGAGGTAAAAATATGATCATGAGTAACATTATCTTTCTTAATCCATATTTTGATCTTTTTTTTTTACAAGTGTGAATGCGAAGAAGAGCAGTCACAAAATGAATATGTAAATTGGTTGTTTAAGGATAAAATTTCTCTGCTCTTATAGTGGGTGAAATTTTGAGAGAGAAGATATTCATTTTATAATTTGATTTTTGATTTATATTATAATTCAAAGAAGAAGATAAAGATGTATCTTGAGTGGAAACTAAATATAAATCCTAAATTTAATCTATAACTATAAACTAAGGAGAGTTTTAAGATGAAAACAAAGAGGAATATAGGGGTGTAATAGAATTAGGGGATAAATATGAAACCAAAGAGGGATCGAGAATTAAATTGAGAGAGGAGTACATAGGTGAATCTAAAGATGAATCTAGAGGTTAAAACAAAGAATAATTTTCTTATGAATTTTTTCTATGGTATCTAATGTGTGTAAAGCATTTCAAAAGACATGGGAAAAGTAAAGATAGTATATTATGCTTGTGTTTCTTGTAAAATTCAATGCAATAAATGTTTAAAAGAGTGTGTTGGGGCTCCTAATTTTCGATTAGATGATCCAGACAAGTTTGTAGTAGTGCACAATGTTTGGAACCATCCATATTATTGATATGCTTCAATTATATTAGCTCTATTTTCTCTTAGTCATCACCTAATTATTCTTATATTTATAGATGCTTATAATCATGTACTTAGATATATTAATATTAACAAATCTATCAAATTGTTTTAGATCTATCCATGTGACTTTTAATAATATTTTTCAAAAACCAAATTAGTTTTATAGGTTATTTCAAATTTTATGCATGTCGGTGGTGTGAAAAGCTATCTAGAGACTAATCTATTTATACATAGTATGTCTAATCCTATTCCTATCTATAAAGTATAAAACAAACACTTATCTAAGCATATATTTGTCATTTACACATTGAAAGAAATAAGCACAAAATTTATAAATCAAAGACTATTCATAATGAACATAGCCTAACCAAGCCTGAAACACATAATCCAAGTCAATTTTTCCCCTTTTCTAAATGTTAAAAAATAGAATATATGTTGCATCCATACCATATTCAAATAATATTACACACATACACCAAACCAATAGATCTAATTATGATTTAGGACCTCTTCCAAATTTTGGATATGCATGCAAAACTTAGCCACTTAGTGTGAGATGGTTAGGGTAAGTTCAAACCATATTTTCCACTCTCTTTTTAGGTAGACCAAGTGTCAAAATAGTATATAATATTTCAAAGTGAAGGAGACAATTGTCTAAACTTGCATAATGAAGAGAGCTTTTTATATCATATAAAATATTGGTTTATATGTAGGTTTTATGTTTTTTGATGAAATAAATAGGGATGGGTTACAAGGATAATTATGTTAGAGATTAGACACCTACCTAGCACAAGAATCTACATGTTACTAAATTCCTTAATAAACTTTAGAATATTAAGTTTTTCAGAGCTAAGTAAATCTAAATCTAATTTTCACTTATTTTTATCACTTACACACACTCTCAAACATAAATATATTAGTTAAAAATTAAGTACCCTAATCATCTAAAAGACATTTTCATTAAAAATAGTGTGTAAATAAACATAAACTTATAATATTCATATTTTATTAATTTAGACATATCTTAGACAATCTAGATATTCAAAATTTATATCTTACTTAGATAAAATAATCCAAAATAATATAAAACAATTTTAAAACTAAAATGTAATGAGTTCAACTTCATAACCCCTGAAATGGTCTAAAAATGGCTTCAATAGAATGCAAATACTATTCTATGAGTTATTCCTAATAAGAACTCAAGGATAATTTGTAGAGATCCAAAAATACAAGCTGACATAAGAATGATAATACAAGACTCAGGTAGAAATAAAATAATGATCATGAAAACTTGTACATGAGTTATTTATAATATCAAATAACATCCACAACGAGCCTTCTTTAAAACCTTAAAATAGAGAATACAAAGGCTAACATAAGATTTTTTCCCCTAAATAATTAAGACTAAATCGAGAAGCATTCCTAACCTGAGAATAAGTTAGTGACATTTTAGAGATATTTCAAAACATATAAATATTTCATAATGATAATAAAAGTCATTAGTAAAAAAAAATCATGACCCTAAAAACATGTGCAAAATGTTTTAAGAATAAGAAGTGACTTTAATGTGTTATGTATGTATTAGATAGGATTAAAAAATCAGGAATAAACCATATAGTTCTTCAAAAAAATATGATTTTAATAAATCCTATTACTTTACTAAACATAAAATGTAGATAATTGTAAAGGACATGACCCTAATATGTCTTATTCAAATGTAAACATGTTTAATTACAAGCAACACAAAAGGGAATTAAAAAAGGTATGTTTAGAAAAAGCTAATGATTCCATGTTGTCAATTAATTTGTGATATTTAGAAGATAAATCCTATCTTATTTTGTATTACTCAGAGGATAAATCATATCTTCATTTGATGCTAAACATGACCAACACTTGTCCCCAAAATTTCCTGCAAAATGCCTTCTCTAAAACTACAAAATAAATCTATAAATTTCCTTAGTTTGAAATCCTCCATAAAAATTCCTCTTATCATAATATAAATCTTACTATCATATATTACAAGCTAATGTACATAATATACTATTTAGATTAGTTTTAGTTAGTAAAACATCAAGTGAACCTTAGCATCTTTACATAGACATCAAAATACAACTTTATATAGATTAATGGCATTTAACAGAATAACACAATAACTTGTATAATAAACTTATCATTGTGGCAAGTGGTACTCATTCCATTAATTCATCCTCATCACTGACCATCCAACCCTATATATGTGTTTTAATTGTCTATATTCCAATGCATACTCATAGTGACCATCCAACCCTATGACATGACCACAACAAGGCACACCAAGTGCCAAAAGTAGGGAAATGTGATCACATTCATCCTCTAGAATCCATTGTAGGTCATTGGTTAAGTATGAAACATAAGACTTAATTTGGTAGGTGAATTACTACTGGCATAAATATTACATATTTTATAATTATATCTTATATTGTTCTTATATTAATAATTGTAAATTATGTTTTGGGTTTTAGTTTGTGTCTTAATAGTGTGTGAAACTAGTTTTTTTATATTTTAATTAAATCATAATTATTGGAAAATAACAAAAGTTCTATCTTCATAAATGGTAGATAAATGATATCATGAAAACTAAGTTTCTTCATAAGGCCTTCCAAAATGTATTATACAAACACATATTATATTGCTTTGAATGGATGTTAAGTCGGGGTTGAAAGGGTATGAGATAGCTTTTAGCAAAAGGCACTGAGGTAGGGTTCCCATGTTAGGGGCCACCATTTCTATAAATTTGATAAATGTAGTCCCATATAATTAGAAATGTTATTGTAAATTTAAAGAATCTTCCTAAAATTTATAATCAACTGTCAATTTAGAAATGACTTTCTAGCTTTAGAAGATAGTGAATAATAAATAAATAAATTGTTCAAGCTTTAAATTTGTTTTGTTTTCTAATACCACATATCATAATTTCATATAATTCACTTCATATATTTTTTTAATATTACATTCTTAATATTTAATATATTAAGATAAGTCATAAGACTACTACTATAAAAAAAATTCTTAAAAATTCTTAATATCTTCAACAAAGATTTTAACAATTTGAAATAACCAAAAATAAAATATTTTGACATAAGAAATGAGTCATAGGATGAAACATCACACATAGGTTGACACCACATATACAATTCAAATGGAAAATAATCTAATATTTCATAAATGAACCAATCACATCAACACCAAATTTCTTCTAATTTGGAATTATGTGAAAGATGGAAAATAATCTATTATTTCATTAATGAACCAATCGTATTATCACCAAATTTCATCTAATTTGGAATTATGTGAAAGATGGAAGTGTAAATTGTTGTATTATCCTACTGTAAAGCAATCAATATACATCTTGATAAAATTATTGGAACAAGAAAAATTTGAAAATTTATGAAGCATGATTGGTCTCACAATAACCCATATAAATTAAGTATGGGGGCTGGGGGGGGGAGGTGCGCGCGGCGGGGGTAATTTTATTTTAGTATAATAATCTAAATCCTAAGAGTAATCATATGAGATCGTATGTCTCATAGTGGTATCTAGAGAGCCTATGTATGTGGATGAAGAGGCTTCATGGAATATGAAAGGAATATTTACATTATTAGCTACTTATTATTGTAATCTTACATTCTTATTTAATGCAATATGTATTTAAATTGGTTTACATAAAATATCATTTTTAAGGTGTAACTTTAGAGGGCATCTTAGATAATTAATCCATACATCATTATCTCTAAAACATAAAAAGGGTTAACAATGTAAATGCAAAATATTTAGAAAGCATTATTGTATTGAATCTCAAATTATATATATATATATATATATATATATATATATATATATATATAGTGTGTGTGTGTGTGTGTGTGTGTGTGTGTGTGTGTGTGTGTGTGTGTCTGGATATGTGCATGTGCATACACATGCATGTGGGTGTGCACATGAATGTGTGTGCAGGTGTGTGTGCACATGCATGCATGTGTGTGTGTGCATGTGTGCATGCATACATGTGTGCATGTGTGTGTGTGTATGCATATGTGTGTAGGTGTGTTCACATGTAGGTGTGCATGTGTAGGTGTGCATGTGCATGTGCATGTGTTTGTGAGTGTGCACATGCATGCATGTGTGGGTGTGCATGCACGTGTGTGTGTGTGTGCATGCATACATGTACCCATGCATGTGTGTGCATGCACGAATGTGTGTGCATGTGTTGTTGTTGGGCATGCATTTGTGTGTGCATGCACATGCATGTGTACGCATGTGTGTGTGTGTGCACGCATGTGCGTTCATGTGTGTGTGTGTGTGTGTGTGTGTGTGTGTGTGTGCGTGTGTGTGTGCGTGTGTGTGTGTGCGTGTGTGTGTGTGCGTGTGTGTGTGTGCGTGTGTGTGTGTGTGTGTGTGTGTGTGTGTGTGTGTGTGTGTGTGTGTGTGTGTGTGTGTGTGTGTGTGTGTGTGTGTGTGTGTGTGTGTGTGTGTGTGTGTGTGTGTGTGTGCATTCTTGCATGCATGTGTGTGTGTGTGTGTGTGTGTGTGTGTGTGTGTGTGTGTGTGTGTGTGTGTGTGTGTGTGTGTGTGTGTGTGTGTGTGTGTGTGTGTGTGTGTGTGTGTGTGTGTGTGTGTGTGTGTGTGTGTGTGTGTGTGTGTTTGTGTGTTTGTGTGTGTGTGTGTGTGCACGCGCGCGTGTGTGTGTGTGTGTCTGTAATCTCTTTTTTAGGTTATATCCTTAGAGGGTATATTAGATAATGAATCCATAAATCATTATCTGTCAAACCTAAAAAGTGCCAAAAATATAAATTATTTAATGAATTGTCTTTTACCATCAAGTGGCTCAATAAGACAAGTATTTTCTCACCAATAATTTCATGTGGTTTAATTAATGAAAATTTATTTGTATAAATTTATTACATTTCATGTATTTTATTTCCAATATTTTGAGGATATGTATGGTTTTGAGGATATGTATAGTTAGGATATTTTAGTTTCAACTCTTTGTAATTAGGGATGGGATTAGAGAGTCATGAGTACATATCAATAAAATTGGATTGACCTATGTTAAAATATTAAAATATGTTTACATCCCAAGTTTGTAATTATTTAGTTTTATTTTTATATTATAATAGTATTAGTTAATTATTTTGAGTGTCGATTTTTATGTAACATTGATCATTAACTAATAAGTATACTAAGTAAATTAATTCGGTTACCCATTTTGTATCTAAAACTAACCCTTAATTATTGAGGTTTAATAGTTATAAGCATATAAGAGTTAGTGTTGTAAGTATATTAGAGTTACAATTGTAATGCCTATACATTGATATTGTAGAAAAGGGAGAGGGTCATCTATATTTTACAATATATATTTTATTGTCAAAAGTAACGCCCCCACGAAGAGGCCACTAATTTATGAATATAAGCATGGTTTGTAATCATTTGTGAGTTCATTCAGTAATCCATTATTTTTTAAATATTTATATTATATTTAGCCTTTTTTTTCATGTAACACCTTAAAACATGGTCTCAAATATCTTTTTATGGCTGTTTCTATAGTGGCAATAAGACTTTAATGGACTATTGAAATTACAAATGGTATTCTCTTACCTCACTCTTGATGGGTCTTGGACCTTGGTGAATAGAAAATGGAAAATTTACTGGGGTATTAAATGTTGGGAGCCACATTTTTTTTTTTTTTAATATAGTGTTATAGGTTATAAAATCTATACTAATAATTATAAAATATTATATAAAGTTGTGTTTTTTATTTTAACAACTCTCAATGTGTGAAGTGAGGTGACAAGTTTTTCACCAATACCTACGACTTAGATAAAGATGTTTACGCATTTGAGATTTTATGTAATTTTGGTATATCAAAAGTTCCTATTGTTATACTTATCCATATAAATCCATCAACTATTTGAGTGTATGTTATAATTGTAAATGGTTATCTCAAAGAAGTAATTCTGTTCATTCGTTACAAAAGGAATAATAAAGCTATAGGTAGCATTAAATCCATTGTGGTTAAATATATGAAATTTTTAGATGGCTCACTATTGATTAGCATGATAAATATATCATATAATCTACACATACACCACATGTGCCTAGTTAGCGCATGCTTTAATCTCAATCAAATTACCGCAATTCCAATTCAAGATAGATCAATACAATGAATATAGATCTAAGGGGATATTAGTACAATGAAAATATCTAACACATTGGCAGTAGTCATCTAACATAAAATGAGTCCAAAAAATGATTGTGGGTTCTATTTTTAAAATTGTCATCCCAAAATGATTTTCTCTTCGTTAGATGAATTAATGAAGATAATGCAAACAACATAGTCCACTATACTCCAACAAATGTCCAAAATTCACAAGCTATATCTAATTGATGACTCAAATAAAAGAAATTGATATAACTAAATTCAGATTATATACCATCAACCAAGGCAATGTGAATATTTATAATATGAGTAAATACTTTGAAAATAATCACCCACACTCTAGTTTATTGTACCATACACCTCTACTTGTTTATCTAAAATTTATTGAAAATGAACCTATTTGAATCTTCTATAAGGAAATGAATATTATTTTTCCATCAAAATCTCATTATATCAAATAATTCCCATATATTAGTAATGATTTTAACATGAATTTAATCAATGGTATCATTTGTTAGAATTGACACATGTAACACTCATATGATATGAGTTTAGTAAAAAAGTATTAATTCAGTTTTTCTCCAATGCTATTGAGGACTTCACCAAACCACTACATGAATTATATAAAATATAACCTTTATATGATTTCCATATCTAATTTAAGAAACTAATGAATCAAGAAAAAGGCCTAAATTAGTAAATTTTAACATTTTTATTCATCAATGGATTGAATAATACATTAGTGTTGAGGTCAAGATTATGAAACATATGAATTTGATGAAATTAGTCAATTTGTATAAATTAGTGTAGATAAATATCAACCCAACACCTATCTGATAAGTCACTAATAGAAAAAAAGAACATATTCATTTCTACCAATACCAATCAAGACACACAATCAACTCCAATGATGTGCTTGATGCAGGAGGATATATTTTTTCATAGAGAAAAATTACTATGATATAATTCTAATGAAAAATATTGACTAGGCCATATTTGTGTCATACAAAATATATTTAATATGTTTAGGCACCTTATATGCATCACATATTGCACTAATCTCAATATGTCTCAAATGAGGAGAAATAATAATGGAATGGTATGAGTACCCTTCCCATAAAATATCAACACCACTTAATATATGAAGTTAGGTAATTCAATGGGCATCAAATAACTATCCTAACTAACTCTATAATCACTCA
>JARHVA010002240.1:1817500-1837500 GCA_037957365.1 Torreya grandis
ATATAATTCAACCACAATATTCATCAACTTACATCCTACTAGTAAATACATCACATGACATGCTATTTAAAGGAATAATATCCGCATACAATAAGTCCATCTAACATATGCATGAATTTTCCATTATATTCTATCCCATACTACAAATAATGATTATAAATATACCACCCAAGTAAACATATAATTTAACTATACAAATCAATAATATAATTGGTTTATAGTTATTTTCACCCTATGATAACCCATATTATCACAGACTAATGTTCTAGGACTTAACTACTAGATTTCCATAATCAATCATATGAAGTAGTCTCAAATACATATAAAACACAAGTGTTACACAAGTAACTATATATAATAAATTAAGTCATCATTCCTATGGAACACAATAACATTTCAACACAATATTTTTTATTTTCTTAGAGTTTGCATGCATGCATACACAAGTCTACCAACTGTAAAAACACATACTATCCAAAAAACTAACTAGTATGTATATAGACAAATGTAAATATGAGTTAGGTCTAGTAACTATAATAATTTCCACCCAAGTACAACATACTTTTATATTATAGTACCCTAATAATATCATAGGTTCCTAGTAACATAATAACATATAAACCAAATTTATGAATTTCAAAACCCAAATGTACCATGTTGATAATAATATACAAATAGTAAAATATTATACCATCCAGGTGTATTCTACATACAATCATGCCAAAGTATCTCAACACAAAAGCGTGCATCACAATATACCATTAAGCACTAAGTATAACTATAATTTTAATACACTTAGAGTATATAATTTAATACAAGTCTTCTACTCTGAGTACATAAGACAAACAATCATTCATATTATTAATTATGAGTTGGCTAATTCATAAATCTTGTTATAAATTTGAACCCTAATGACTCATTGATTTTAGGAGTTTGTTCTAAGAGTTATAGATGATGACTCTAATGTTACTTAATGACTTAAAAAAATCATCTAAGGAACTACTTGTATAATTTCAATGTACAAACAATGGAACATCCTAATGTACACCACAAGTAGATATTCTAATGTTATGTAATTTATAAACCATAGTTTAGTGTTTAATTGAAACTACTAAGCATAATATTTAGATAATAAAGTAGTTATACCTTGAACATGCTTAGTTAAATAATTAAAAAAACCAAACTTTGTTTTATCGAAACATAAGTAACCCAATTTTACAATCAGTTTATATTTGAGAGTTAATAAATAATCATTTGTTAATCAACTTAATTGTTCGTTTCAATTTGCCGCTAATGTTTCACCTAAGAATAATAGCTAAAGGAATATACCCCAACTTTATAATTATGCCAATAGTCATAATTAAATACATTGGAAAACTCCTTATAATGGTTTTCTATAGAATAAAATATCTTAAATCTCCTCAAAGTTTAACTCATAATAGAGAGTAGTTGCGTTCCACTATTAAAATCATATGATTCATCTACTCTATGTTTGAGAATAACTGTTTAAGTAATCAACTTTCAAGGATTATAATGTTCTACAATTATTTTATATCCCAAGTGACATATAATCTAGTTAGATGTATTAGGCTAAATATCAACAAAATACATATATGTATATTAATGGAAATATATCTAAACATATGACCATGTTAGGTACTAGATTTATGGCCTAGCCTAATGGTAAAATAGTTATAAATTAAGGGAGACTATTTATTATGGTAAATGTCTTACAGGATTTTTATAGTGAGATATTGATAATATATCCCATATTATCGCATATATTAATAACTTTATTAATACATATGCCCACCTTTATATCCATCCACTATCACCACCTATTAAGATAGATTAGTTGTTTATATGTAATTTATTGTTGATATTGTGTAAAATATTAAATATGCAATTTTATTTTATAATATTGTGTAACCAAAATCACTCTATTTGATAGATTAATTCACTATTCTTTATATAGAAAAATAAAACTATACCAATCTCTTAATATACATAGAGAGACTAGGAAAATAACCATCACAAATTACTAATTGACTAAATGTGGGTCTCCCTCTACCCTTCCTATCAATTCACAATAACATAAAATCAAATATGTTCTAACCAATGTATAATGAAACTCATGACAGAATAGAAGATGGTATGTTCCAAGATATAATTTTTAAATATAGGAAATAGACATGAAGTGGCTCATACTCTAAAAATAAACATGGCCATAGTACATATACATCATATATATGTCATCTTTGGACATGGAGATAAATGCATATTTGTAGTCTATTAAACATGTAGAGGGGATTTCTTAGTCTGTCAAAATCATTGATTGAAATGGAATGTGGTTCTTCTTGAGTTGAAATAGATAAGATAATAAGAATGGTGGTGGTGTTGATCTTGGGTAGAGTTAAAGAAAAGAAAAGATCAATTTTGATATGGCAACAACATTAATGCTATTGGACCAAAAGGTTTCTTCTGGAAGTTTGAACCCTTGATGTGGTGATAACAAAGATTACATGAAGGTAATGAAGAAGGATAAGATCAACACCTTGGTTAGTTCAAATTGATGTCATAACCGTAAACCTACTCATAAAAATGGTACTAAAAGTCCTATCAATTTAGATCATGGTTGCCATTTATTATCTAATGGGTTAAATAGTCCCATGATTCTTCTTGGTTAGAATTTTTAATCCAGTGGTACATAGTCTAGCTATAAGTGTGTATATATATGACTCGATATAGGTGCAAAGGATAAATCAAAACCATAAATTCATCTAAAAAGATACAATTATGGTAGTTGGGAAAAGTGATTCCATTATATAACTAGACTCTCTATTATTTATAAATATATTCCTATCACCCTACCTCTCTATTCAACTAAAAAAAACATAGTATAAATATATAGCACTAATATACCTGTATATATCATGTATGAGAAGACAAGACAAATTTTACTCTGCAAGGGTTCTAGAGATCATCTAAGAATT
The DNA here is from genome assembly GCA_037957365.1 of Torreya grandis. Taxonomy (NCBI): domain Eukaryota; kingdom Viridiplantae; phylum Streptophyta; class Pinopsida; order Cupressales; family Taxaceae; genus Torreya; species Torreya grandis. The sequence goes on from JARHVA010002240.1 coordinate 1,820,494, forward strand.
CTATGTGTGTCAAAGGTGTTGTCAATACATTTACATGGAATATTATACAATTCTAGTTGATAAACAAGTGATTTAACTTAGTATTAATAGTATATAATGTATTTATATCTAGTATTTCATGTAAATCATATGGTATATACTCAATTTAGAGAAAATATTGATCTATAGATCTATAATTACTTCCAACTTACCTTAATGAAATCTGCTTCCTTGCAATATATACGACATGATTTTTTAGGATGTGTGTGTGTGTGTGCACATGTACGTGTGCGCGTGGGCGTGCGTGCGTGCGTGCGTGTGTGCGTGTGTGTGCCTGTGGGTGCGTGTGTGTGCGTGTGTGTGCGCGTGTGTGTGTGTGCGTGCGTGTGTGTGCGTGTGTGTGTGTGTGTGTGTGTGTGTGTGTGTGTGTGTGTGTGTGTGTGTGTGTGTGTGTGTGTGTGTGTGTGTGTGTGTGTGTGTGTGTGTGTGTGTGTGTGTGTGTGTGTGTATTATATTAAAGGAGAACATTGTTATAATGTAAATAAATCATATCTTATCTATAACAAGCTTTACAAAATTTAAACACCACTAACCTTGTAAGCTTCAAGATTTTCATGGCACCATCTAGACAATTTCTTGTTCGGTTTAGTCCTTCTCTTCCTTCCACATTCTCCCCATTCTTATATTTTTGTCCTTCTATTATACATGGAAGAGAATATTTTTTTTTACATTAAATCTATATATTATTTTTTTATTTTCATATAATCTTTAATCTAAAAATAATAACTTTTCATTATTATTATTTCTTGTTTCATTTCTTTTGTCTTTTTACTTTATTCTATTTTATTTTTAATTTATTCTATTTTAATTTTTTATATATATCTTAATATGAAATGATAAATTTTATAATTAAATTAAATTAATTCTCAATATATTATAGCAATTTTAAATTACAAAGTCAAAATTTATAAATAATCCATATTTATAGATTTTACTTTTGCCAAATTGCCCTACCAACATAAATAACATAACATGCCAAACACACAAAATAAATATTTATGATGATTTTACATACTTTGGTAAGCCACAACAAGTAATAATTCAAGAAATAAATCAAACACATCAATAAGCAATTTGTCTTAATACATTTCCACTATGACTAATTATTCTGTGTGTGTGTGTGTGTGTGTGTGTGTGTGTGTGTGTGTGTGTGTGTAGGGTTTCACTAGCTCTCTATCAATTAACGATGTCTCCATATACGACATCCTCTCTGGTGATGTTATCCCTTAAATACACTCAAGGGAAGAATTATCCTACGTCCATCTCATAATATTCAAGTCATTAGATATTTTTAGATGATAATCATAAGCAATAATATATAGCTAGATCAATACATGAATATGCTTAAAATGTAAACACATATATAAACCAGTTCATAACAAGCAATCATGTATTTGAATATAACTAAGAAACCATATATTATCTTGAAATATCCTAAATCTTAAGCTTAATTAGAAATATATCCAAATCAAAATTTGTTAACTATATATATTCACAGATAATGTAGTAAGTTTTTCTAGTGAAGAATCAGGATGTAACATCCTTCCTTCTTAAAGCTAGTCATCATCCTCGATGACTCTTAGTCATGATAGTTCATAATTAAAATATTTTTTATCAAGGCAATAACATGATATACAGTGTTAAAATAATGAAATAATTCTAAAATTACTAATAGGACACACCATGGTTCTTCCAAGTTTTTATATTTTTGGAGTATGGTTCCCACAAGACCCCACTCAATAACCTCTCCCAGTTTAGCAACCATGGTTTTGAGTATTAATTAATCTAACTGATGCTTTCATGCCCACCCTAGGGTCCAAAATCATCAATACATGCCTATATATTATAGGTTTGACCACTTCTATTACCTTGAAGGGTCCCACATGTCTTAGTAAAAAAATTCACTAATTTTCTAAGGGAACACAAGATTATTATGAAATGTAAAATAAATGACCAAGGAGAGTTTCAAAAAATCTTCTAGCCCTCAACACATATCTCTATCCTAGAGAGTGTTTTTCTCATCCTACATAAAAGTAATCAGAAAATCTAGAAAGAATAATGTGTATATGTTAATACTATCTCTACTTCGTGTAGCTTTAGATAAGTATAACATGTCAATACTATCACTATTCCATGGAGCTCCTAACATGTATGATGATAAATAGGAATGGTAAATATAAAGTATAAAAAATCATGCAATACTCATCCATATAGAATCTCTATCCACTGTATACATGTGTATGTCCATATGACTAAATTTGATAAATTTTGTCTATCAAATCCTAGATTCGACATGTCCATCTATCGATCCAACTCAATACTACAATCTGAGTTAATGTGAAGCTAAGTAGGATACCATCTTATCACTTTGAACTGACGTTCCCAATTCACCACTCTTCCCTTAGGTCTCCATGATCTAATGATCTTAAAATGTGCACAATGTTTCAAAGAATCACAATTTTATGTCATCAAATCATTGAAAGAAAATTTATATACTAAGAGATTCTATATGTATCCTCATACATACAAAAGAGATCATAAAATCAATCCTTTATTATATTAAATTAATACTAACCACACATAACTAGTTTCATATTTCATAATTAAGATAAAATAATGTTAAAATTAACATAACCTACATAGGTTAAGAATCACACCATTCCTTTAACCTTATAGAGGAATAATCAATCAATATCTCCTTATTTGCTCAACTAAAACACAAGTTAAAAATTTATTCCAACATATATATTGACAAGATGTTTTACACATGCTAAACCCTACTCTCTTTTGGTGATGGGTATAAAAAATTATCTCTTCAAAACAATATCCTATAAGCAAAACAAAACAATATCAATCTATCCAAGTGTGTATAATACTAATTATAATGAACTTATAATTTTTAGTATATAATTATATGAATCAAGGTTTTCCACCTCACATGGTATTAAAATCACACGATAGATCAAGTAATTATTACAAATATTTATAAGTAAAAAGTAGAGAACTATCTTCTCAAAAACTCTTACATACCTTCACCAGGTAAAGGAAACATCACAAATCAATGTTTCCAAACACTACCTACTTATCCAATCTTGTAAGTATGGTATCTCAATCTACTTCCATATTTAGAAGATATATATCCCAACATAAATATGTGTCCATCCATATAATCTTATAACTTATCTCTCACCAAGAGTAGATAACATTCTCAAATAATCTCTAAGGGAGTATAATTAAACAACATCTAGAAATAATTCTCATTTAAGAGAATACTAAATCAACATCATGCACCAAAGACTCATTCCAACAACATCATAACAATGTCAAAAGTAAATAATATAATATCATCTCATCTCTAAGAGAACTAAGAGGGATGACACCATATATCTTAAGAGTGAAAATTCTATAAGTGATCTCCTAATGCAAAGGAATTATCAAGCAATACAACAACTCTCTACTAAAAATATTTCCACCGCCCTAGGTGGTACTAAAATAGAAATGGACTTCTAAGATTTCCCACTTCTAGGTTTAGTAAATAAAATACACAAAAACTAAAGCACATAAATTTAATATAAGTATCTTGATTTTATTAAACACTCACAAACTCAATGATAAAATAACTAGATAATCGAGAATGACATAATCATACTCAAGGGGTTAGATCTAAATGATCAAACTATAGTAGAAAACTTTTGTTCATAACTCATGAACTATGTTATATAACTATCTACCCAAGCCTCAAATGCAATTATAATTTATGGAATACTTGATAAATGATCTTTTAAATAAATCAAAGGGTTACAATTGCTCTTAAGGCGTACACACAAAGAATGTCCCCTACTTACAAAAGACACCAGGTTACATAGGGGGACCCAATAAGTCTCAAAAATTCCAACCATAGAGTAACATAGTTCCACACTGAGACACCACAAATTCAAAATACTAGTGTAATACTTCATGCCACTAGCTTCACACTAGTGAACAGAAAGTCAAAAAAATGCTAATGGACTCATTAGATCCTAGAGTCTGAACCATAACTTTGATACCACATGTAAAACCCCACTGGATTAGACATAGAAATGCATGAGAAAATTTATTTTTATTTAACATAAATACTAAATATAGATTACACCATCAGAATCTATAGAGACTAGAAGAAATACACAAGGTGATAATTGTAACAAGCATAATATATCACATAACACTAATCTGTAACATCATGAGAGTACACATCATAATGTGGATAAAAAAGTAATTACATTAACTCAATTAAAATTGAAGTAAGTCTATATCCACCAATGATGATTTAAAATATCAATTAATTACAACTCAATGATATATAAAATATAATGTGCATATAGATATATGGCTCCCTAGAGCATGAGTCCCTCAAACTCACCTGTATATGTAACAATTTCAAGTGTCATCTCAAAAGTAGTACTGATGTGGGGAGGGAGAGCATTATTCTAGCACATTTTCACCCAACCATAGACCAATGATCCCCTGCACTATCCCACTATGGAATGACTCTCTTTTCATGGATGAGTAGATAGTGATGGCATGGGAATCTAGAGAACACTAGCAAATACCTGTGTGTTGTATGATTCTAAACTAAACATGAAGTGTATCAAATAAATTCTTTCTACTAAAAGATATCACACTAACATGTGAACCATAAGCATGAGATTATAATGTCTCACGAAACATGATTTAGCCCAAAGTTTTTAAAATAATAAATAATAATGATCTAGATCAATCAATTTCATACACACCACTTGATGAGACTGCCTTCATCTAACATTGTAGTGTTAATAAGCTAGTGAAGTCCATCTCACTCCTTACTCTATATTAGTAATATAAATTGGTCAAATAAAATTCAACCATAATATTCATCAACTTACATCATACTAGTAAATGCATCACACGACACACTTTACAAAAGAGTAATAAAAGAATACACTAAATCTATCTAACATATGCATGAATCTTTCATTATATTTTATCCCATACTAGAAATAATTATTATAATATAACAACCAAGTAAACATACAATTTAATTATATAATTCAACAATATAATTGGTTTCCAGTTATTTACACCCTATGACAACTCATATCACCATAGACTAGTATTTTAAGACTAAATACCAAAATTCCACAATCAATCGTATGAATTAGTCTCAAATACATGGAAACACAAATGTTACACAAGTAATTATATATAATAAAGTAAGTCATCATTCTTATAAAACACAAAAATATTCTAGCTCAACATTCATTAATTTTTCAAAGTTTGCATGCACACATACACAAACCTACCAACTATAAAAACACACATTATCCACAACAATAACTAGTATATATATATATATATATATATATATATATATATATATATATATATATATATATATATATATATATATATATATATATATATATATATATATATATGGCTTAAGTATAATATCTATAGTAAGTACCACCCAACTACAACATAATTTTATATCATAGTACCTTATGATATTCCATACTATCATAGGTTCCCAACTACATAACAACATATAAACCAAATTTATGAATTTCAAAACCCAACTAGACCATGTAGATAATAATAAGTAAATAGTAAAATATTATACCACCTAAGTATATTTTACATACAAGCATGTCAAGGTATTTCAGCATAAACACATGCATCATGACACGTCATTAAGCACTAAGTATAACTATAATTTTAACACACTCATAGTATGCAATTTCATACAAATATTCCATACTGAGTACATAAGATAAATAGTCATTAATTATGAGTCACGTAATTCATAAATCCCATTATGACTTTGCACCCTAAAAAATCATTACTTTTAGAAGCCTGCTTTAAGGGTTATATATTATGATTCTTATGTACCTTATTAAATTAAACAAATAACCTGAGGAACTATAATTATAATCTTCAAATACAAACACTAGAACATCATAATGTACACCACAAGTAGATATTCTGATATTATGCAATTTAGAAACTACAGTTTAGTGTTTTAATTGAAACTACTAAGCATAGAAATCAGCTAACGAAGTAATTATACCTAGAACATGCTTATTGGAATAATTAGAAAAAACCAAACTTTGTTTTTGTGAAACACAAGTAACATAATTTTATAATTAGTTTATATTTGGGGGTTAATAACCAATCATTTTCTAATTAACTTAATCATTCCTTATAAACTCCCTTCTAGCTTTATAAAGAGGTCTTCTACCTCATCAAACTTATTGTTGAGATTTTTATTGATGGCATCAAAAAGTTCCTCCTAATCTTCTAGTACTAGATTAATTTGTGAGTGCATCTGCTCCACCAGTGCATACACCTTATCAACTTATATAAATTTATAAGTGTCAATACCAACCAAAAGAGATGGCTTTGCCTCTTCTACAAACTAAACCAACTTTTGGAGCTTGAGTTTCATGGTGTTAATCTATTCGTATACCTTTAGCACTATATTATTCCATTTTATGGTGCAAACATTGTTAAAAATGTGTTTGCATTATACTTTAGAGGCCATTCAAAAGAGGACACTAATCAACCTTACTAGATTCATTTCTCATGAGTTGACAAGTTCGTAATCATGTCCCTCCTTTAATTTTTTGATGCTTTGGATTACTTTCATCAACACCTAGAAGTGAGGCTCATCCATGTAGAAATTAAGTACAAAGGACACTTGGTGGTGTGTCGTCATCATGGTGGCTCTTGGGGGCATGCATTCTAACATGTAAAAATATTTATCTTGGGAATAACCTTTTCACAAATTCTCTCTATAGCTTAGCTCAAATTATTATTTTTTGATGGCTAGTTCCATTTGCTCCTATTCCTCTCCACTGGTGGTAATACTTCCTTTAGTACCTTCTTCTTCCTCATGTAGGGGTTATTCTTCTTCATACTCTTCCCCTTCATCTGCTAGGGGTTGATGAAGGTGCTTCATCATCAAAGGCCCATATGTGGTGGATAATATAAGATCCCATCCACCTTATATTCTCTTCCTTGTAGGGGCTAATGTAGAGGATTCATCATTGGAGGTAATATTCAACTTGATGCACTCCTTTATCCCCTCAAGTTTCTCCTCCTTCTTCTTGGGTGAATTTTTTATCTCAGCTAACACTAGCATTCCTTCATCACCAATCTAGATGGGAGGATCATTTGTATTCTTATCAATGGGGCCCTTCTTTCTTGGCTTAATCTCATAGTATAACTTATGGATGTACACAAATATGGTTTATTCTTGAATGGGGTGGATTTCAATGCAATTTAAATCATCTTCTTCATACTTGTTGATTTTCTCCCTAGGCACACAAGCTAAAACTTCAACATACTCCTCTTCATGTCTAATTCCCTTACTAGGATATCCAACTACTATGCATTTAGGATCCTTTAGAGCGTATCCATGAAAATTTTGGCTAAATAGGTGTATAATAGCTTCAACCAGCTTGAGTTGTTACCATCAGTCAGTGCCAAGAGTACTATTCATAAGTACTACATAATGGAAAATTTCATCATTCCATACATGCTATTAGGGACATCCTAAAGGATGCATCACTCTATCTTGAATTCTTCAATGTACTGATGGAATGAACCCATCACTCAAGTTTTACATTTTCCATAGAAGGAAAGGGGTAAGTGAGATGCTTGTACTTATATGTTGGGGAGTCATTGTGCTCTAAGAAAGGATAGAGATTATCCTTGTCCCCATATAGTAATTCAATCTCCTCCATGACTATTAACATTAGAATGGACCACAACCTAAAGGTCCCCTTTGTTGTGTGGTAATCCAACACATTCTTTGCAAACTCCTCTAACATAAATTTTTTAGTATTAAACTTTATGCCCTACATCATATGATAGGTGATGCAAAGGTAAATTTTGGTGACATCAGTCCATTGACCACTGGGGCAATGTTTAAAACTTATGAGATGTACCACCGCCCTCATACCAAGGTCCTTACAATATTTAATGGGGAATGTGAAGCCCCCTTTGTAATAATTTAGGAGCTTCACCTTACACTCCACCTCTTCATCATCTCTCATCATGTCACAAATATATTTTTTGATGTTTAGAAGCCTACTTATCCTTCCTATTAGGAACATCAAAATCCCCATGCACCTCCCTAAAAAATACATGAGGTCCCCATGGACTCACTGAAGAAGGACATTCATGATTTTCTCCAGTTTTCTAAAGCATGGTAACTCATAAAGTTGAGTTGCATAAGAGGCTATCAGTGTATCTTAAATTGAGACATCAAACAAAGTTGTGCCCTACTCCCTTTTGTTTCCTATGTCAACTATCTACTCTAATGTGAGGTCTTGTGCATATCTAGAGTTATGGTGGTTATACTCCTTCAACTAGAAAGTGTGCACAAAATAATTCCAATGTTCCCCTATTAAAACTTGTAGGGAAAATTTCATCACCTAGTAGGACATCTTTATTAGCACTTTGGTGTCAACTTGCAAAATGATGGCTCCTTCTACTAAAAGTTCTACTATTCTTGTAGTGGCCACTTCTACTTTTTTTCGTGATCATTTTAGTTCTTATTGTGCCTGCTAAGAACCTGATCCATTTTGCTTCTTACCCATCCTAAATTAGTTGGTATTAAAGCACGGTAGGTCTGGTTTACTGAAGCATAAAATTTTTATTGGCACTTCTCAGTCATGAGATTTGTGACTATATTTGGCCTTCAATCTTCATGTACTGTTAATGGTGTCCTCGATGGAAAATCAATTTTATATTGATTGGTTCCTATAGAAATATTTCCCCATACCTCTCCACACTAGTCTCTAAATTAAAGTAATTTATCTTGCTTCATAGTTGTTCACTTTTGGTGCCTATAGGTGCTCAAATTCTCACTCTAGTAGGTTTTTTGTGCTTTAACTCTCTAGTTTGCTAGTTTTCCTCTGGTTTGCTCTAAGTCTCAATTTTTCACAAAGTTTGTAATGAAAACCAATCTAACACTTAATATTTTACACCTTACTTCTATCTACCATATTTAATGCAAGTGCTTTAATGCCATAATGGCATTTAGATTTATTGAACAATGCAAAATTCTATGAAATCCATGAAAATACTCTACTATCAACACATTTAATGTAGAGCTTCGTACCTACAACATCACCTCATTGAATATTTCTAATGGTATTTTGGTGAAGTGATGTGTAGTTCAGCCAGTCACTTCTCACTCAAGTCTGGGTGGATGCCAAATATCTTTGATGATTCTTCTTTTATTCTTTGTTAACTTAACATGACCTTCACATTTCTTATTGAAACCTAGTTGAAAAATCTCTCATGTATGCAATTCAAACTCCTTAGTTCCATCTTCTCTTTTTGATGTGCTTCTAAAACTTTTATATCTTGATCAGAGTCTTACGACTTATCTTAACTTTTCTTGTCTGACCCCATACAAATATCTTATGCTAGCCTTCAAGTACTTGATTCTCCTCTTTTGGTTCTCTTGTGCATTAGTATGTTGTGCATCTTCACTTTATCTTATGTGACTTTCTCAATTCATAATTTTTCTATGTTCGATGAGTTCCATACACCTAGATACTTAGGTTTTTAGCATATGTGCTTAGGAAATACCCTTGATCGACTCACTCAATTAGAATTATGCTTGGAAGCACTGAACTAGGCTTCTTATGGGCTTAAAAATTCTTCACTTTTTGAATCTTATGCATGAAGATCTGATGTGCTTTGCATCTAACTCTAGAAAACTTCACACACTCATAACTTAGGTGTCTATCCTCACGGATATGGAGAGCATTCATGATTGACTCACCCAATTGAAATTATTCATGAAAATTCTAGAAAAATTCTAATTGGTCACCTCAAAGTGCCACTTATTCACTCTTTACACTACTACCTAATGAAAAAAAGAAAAAAAAGAACTATTTGGCTTATGCTAAACATTACTTTGGTCATCTCAACTAAAATTTACTATTGACTAAGAAGTTAGGGTTCTCATGGCACAAGTGTCACCCTATTATCGATATGACTTCAACCTATTGCCATTGAAATGCCTATGCATCATTTCACCTGACAACATATGTAGCTTACATGCACTAGTCTCTAAGATGTTGTAGATGATATAGGGGCCCATCCACCTTATCTATAGTTTTCTTTTGAGCCTAATATACTTTGATTCATAGAGAAAAATGAATGCTCTTTCCATTATCACCTTATTCTTTATATACTTGTCATGCCAATGCTTATAACACACCTCTTCTATCTATTAGCTCCACTTTTGTTAGGTGACATCTCATCTAAGTGCTCCAAGTCTTTCAACCTTAGGTTTAGTGATTTGGCCATCTAACTGACTAATGCATGTGATGTGTAATGATGGTACTAAGAACTCAATTGGTAGGATCACCTCAATGCCAAACAATAGTTGAAATGTTGTAGCCTTGTTCAAGAACTTGTAGGTTGTGTGATGTACCCACAACACTATCGACACTCAATCATGCCAATCCTTATGACAAACATCACATATCTTTATGAGGCATGTCCCCAAGATCTTATTAAATGCCTCAAACAAACTTGTTCACAAGGTAATTAAGTGCCTTATGATCAGTGAATAGATGAACATGCTTTCCAACAAATATTATCTAAATTTTTACAAGTCATAGACCATGAAAAACACCTTATGCTTGGTTGTCTTATAGTTTTGCTTTGCGTTTGCTAAATTTCTACTAGCAAAAGAGATGGGATGATCTATTTTGCCTTCACCAAGATGCACCAAGATTATGCCAATCACAGAGCTAGAAGCATCGACATAGACGTAGAAAGGAAACATCCAATTAGGGTATTACAAGATAGGTGTGCTAGCTAATCTAAGCTTCAAGGTCTCAAAGGCATCTTATTATACTTTTCCCTAATAGAATGGGTCATCCTTGTGTAAGATCTCTTTTAGTGGCACCATAATATTCATGTAGCTCCTTATAATTTTTATATAATATCCATAGTGGCCAAGGAAGGTGTGAACATTTTCTTATTTAGATAGATCCTAGAGCTGTATGATGATGGAAATATTTTCTAGATTGATGAGCAAACTATCCTTGTAAATGATGTGCATGATTAGGGTTCCAAATGGGGTTGAAAAGATGTACTTATTTAGGTTCATGGATATCTAAAGCTTCTTTCACCTATCAAACATTAGGCATATATTTTCATAATGGTCCTTGATGAAGCCATACCCCATCTAGTCATCTAGATAAACCTAAAAGAACCTATAGATGAAGCATTTAAACATGGTGATCACCACTCTAGAGAACATGGATGGTGCATTATTGAGTCTAAAGGGCATCACATTATAAGCAAAATAGCCCCTTTTAGTTGTAAAGGTTTTTTTGGGCTTGTTCTACTCCTCAATCTAGACTTGGTAGTAGCTAGAGAACCCATTAGTGAATGTGTAGATCTCATAGCATGCGATACCTCCAAGACATTGTCAATGAATGGAGTTAAGAAGTGATCATTAACATAGGCAATGTTCAACATTTTGTAGTTGATTCAAATTTAAATGTGCCCATCATTTTTGATCCTTAGTATCATTAGGTTTACCTACTTAGACTCCTGCATAGGGTAAGACCCCTGTAACCAATATTGCATCCATCTCTATTTTGACATTGGTGTAGAGGTTGGGATTCATCCTATAGGAGAACTTTTGACTAGTCTTGTCTTGTCAATTAAATTTATTCTCATATTGCCAATGCATGGTTGGGTTCTTATACTTGTAACATGATTGTGATGGGAATATTCCTCTACTGAATCATCTACCTCACCCTTTTTCACCTCTTTCATTCCTATATCTAACATTATACTGGCCATAACCCTCATTTCCTTGGTTCACATACCCTCCAACTATTGTATTTTCCTATCATGGGCTTCTCTCCATGTTTTTGTGCAACTCATCAATTACTTAGTAGTCAATTGTGTTATGAGCATAAAAATCACATAACTTGTAATAAAGGGTTGTGCTAACCTAATTGACATGTTGAAATAAAGGGTATTTGTGAACATCATGCACCTCCTAAAAAGCTTCATAGCAAAGAAGAAATGTGCACACATTCCTCTGATGGAAGTTATTATTTTTATGACCCTCCATTTCATAATCAATGTACCACAAACTTCTTTGAGCATCTAATAATGAACTAGTGGTTAGCTTCTATAATTTGGAGGCCATAAATGCAATCTACACCTCTATGAATGGGATAATCCCTATATTGGCACTCCTAACTACCTCTACCCAAAGCACAACTTCAAGCGTTTCTTGAGGGTCTATGAATGCTTTCATGGATAGTGCCCTTACAAAAGGTACTAGTAGTCCTACAATAAACTATTATGCATGCTAAGAGGGGTGAATATTATAAGAGAGCTTGGAAAGGAGAGTCTTGAATCTAGCATAATAAAAGGACACACACATCAGATAATCCCTAGTTAATCTCCTTGAGCATGATGATACTCTATTGCTCAAACTTAGGTATATCAAACTCCTTTGATATGGATTCCTTTAGGGTATCATAATCAACCATAGCCTAGTTAGGATCAAACCTCTTATACAAATTATGGGTGTGATCAACTAAGGTTGTCAAAAACTAGGTTACCTTATGCTCAAAATGGGTTCACATGACCATCTCATTATAGAGTTGGGGCTGGGGAGCATCTAGTGCTTAGGGAACTTGTCCTCCTAATAATTTTCCTATAATTGGTTTTCTAAGGCCTCTAACTATTAGAATAGGTGTTAGTCTTATATTTAATATTAGTGCCTTAGAATATGATGGCACCATACTAAATAATAGTGGCATAGGGCCACTTCCTATGGGCTATTGTCTAGGATTTATAGTTAACATTGGTTAGACTAGGGTGCTTATGTTCACATATTGTCTAATCAAGCTAGCACTTCAATGTCTATAGGTATCTTCAATTACCTCCTTGTAAGGGATAACTTGTCTAATCTCAAATTTTTGGTCCAAATATGTAAAATTATCAAAGTCTAAGTCGATAATGAGGTTTATTGTCAATCTTGTATTTTCCTATGGGGAATCCAATGCATGAACTTGCACCATAGGTTCAAAGGGGGTAGGTGCATTTGGTACATCTCCAATGGTCACATTTTTTAAGGACCTTAAGCATTCACTGATCAACTTTGGAGCTTGTTACATAGATTCAAGGGTTCCTTCCTTTGGGTACTTCTACCATTTAAGATATCCTTCCCCATGTCATTCCCACTTGCTATGGGTCCTTTAGGCACCTTTAGGTTCTATATATTCTATTAGCCTATGCCTCTTCTTTTTATAAGCTCATCTCCTAAGATCTCAGTTGTCGATCTAGTCACCCCCTTCCATTATGCCTCACCTACATGGTCTCTTCTTCCCCATTGCATTTCTCATATATGAAAGGACTTTAGAATTCCATTCTTATGATCTTAAAGTCTTAATCCACCATCAGCCTCTTGATTTTTGTGCTAAGTTCTTCGCCAAATGTGCCTCGACGTTCACACAAGTACTAATACTCTACTTAGTCATGGTAGGAGTTTGTTGATACTATAAACTCAAGCACATTATTGTTTATCACCCCTTGTCACCATTTATTTGTGGCTCTAGTCCAAGTGGAGTCTAATTTTTAAGCCTTTCTAGGCACTCTTTTGTACACTCGAGCTATTTTCCATAGCTTTAACTTATGTGTCTCATATAAGTAGCCAATCATTAGTATACTTAGTTTCGTAGTTTTCAAAATAAAACCTCATATATGGCATCATACAAGTGGTTTTGGACCCACTTCCTTGGGTTTTATCCTTCACAAGTAGAATGCCTCAATCGAAAGCTATCTTTGACCCATTCTAGCCAGTGCTCAATATTTCTAAGGGAATGTTAGAGCAGTATCCTAGTGCACCATTACATCAATAAAATTTAATAGGTTCCTAACAATGAAACCAAAATGTTGTTAAAATGTAGGCATTTTGATCAAGGGGCTAGTCATGTGCTTATCTAACTATTCAGGTTAGATTTGGGCTTTTTTTGATGTGGTGAAAGCCTTGACTAATCCTATAACACTCAACATTTATCACTCATCTATGCTAACATCACTTAATGTAAGGCATGAGCCCTATGTTCTCACTTGAAGTGCAATAGATAAGGGATTGGGGTCTGTGTTGGGCTAGTTGTGCCATGACACAACTCTATTATTTAAGGGCTTGGTTAGTGAAATGATGGTTATGGGTTCATGGGTACAATACTTTTAACGAACCTTGGATTAATATAATTCAGGTGATTGAGGGGTAATTGGGGATCTAGTTGAGTGATGTAGGCTTAGGTTGGCTCTTAGGCATGGGTATCATTACAAGGCACATGGTATCAACCATACTTATACTTTTTCTTATATCAAGCACCTGGTTTATCAATAGCTATAGGCATGCCATAGAAGCATTACATTAGAAGCTCACAAGATCTCAACATACACATGAAAAAGTTAAGCCTTTAATATATTTAACATAGTAGTAAAGCTTTTCACCATTAAACAAGTTCAAAAATAATGCATATAGGAGTTGATAGAACTGATCAAGTTTTTGACATAAGCTACTAAATGCCCAAAGGATCATAAACATGCTTGGAATCTAAAATGGGGAGTGTCAAAAGCATCTCGAACTAATTATAACTCTAATGGAAACCATCTAGAATCAATTTACTAGAGCTTTACTACTTTAGTTCATCTCTTTCTCTCACTCATTTGGCTCAGCTTCATTTTATAGAGATTCAAAGTGTCTTAAGATCATGGGGAATAGAGCATGCAAATCATTTAGCTATATTTGGAGGTACACACCACATCATCTCCACTATGCTTGGCTTTAATACACAATCACTATTTCATAGTCTCACTTCCCAATACTGAGTGATTCAAAATGGAGTTGTTAGACTCCTACAAGCTGGCATCACTAGATGGAAAAAAATCATCTACCTTGATTTCGTAATTCCTAGGTGTTTGTTGAGTTAGCACAGGTCCACTACTTTGGTCTAAAAGGGGCCCAATAATGATCTTGTGGATTGATGTATATGCTTGCTAAAATATATGCTTGTCTAGTTATTCTATAACTTATTAAGTAAGTTTGTTTATGAAAGTTTGTAGACTAATTCACATCCCCCTCTAGACCATTTATCTTCAACATTTTTATCTTACACTACTAATCAGAGGGTGAGATTTTGAATTTAGTTTGTGCACTAAATTTCATCTATCCAAATTTAAGGTGGAAAGTCCATAGAATATACCATGTAATTGACCATTTCATTAAGTGTGAATTTTTTATGTTTCAATACACCATTTTTCTAAGGGGTGTATGGCATGTATGTTGAAGTTGAAGTCCTACTTATTCAAAGATTTTTATTTTTTTTATTTTTTAGGTTTTAAATAATGGCTTTAAAAATATTCAAGTGGTCAAATACTTCTCTTCTAATTTTTTAGATATAAGACCCATGTTTTTAAAAAGAAATCATTAACATATATAATCACATATTTATGTTTTTGGAAATAAATATGTGGGAAAGATATAATATCATTGGGAAAGAACTAAAATCGGTCCCTAGACCTCAAATATTTTCAAGTAACATCTTCACAAGTGGTCCCAAATATCTTTTCATGGTCATTTATATAGTGGCATTAAGACTTTAGTGGATTATTGAAATTACAAACTGTATTCTCTCATCTTGCTCTTGATGGATCTTGGACCTTGGAAAATAGCAACTAGAAAATTTAGTGGTGCATTAAATGTTTGGATCCACATTTTTTATTCAGTTTTTATATTAGTGTTATAGGTTATAGAACCTATAGTAATTGTTTTAAACTATTATATAAAGTTGAGTATTTTTTATCTAAATAATTCTCAATGTGTTGAGTGAGGTGATAAGTTTTTCACCAATACCTAGGATTTAGATAACAATGTTTACATATTTGAGATTCTATGTAACTTTGGTATATCAAAAGTACCTAATATTTTACCTAGCCTTAGAAAGCATTCAACTATTTGAGTGTAAATTAGAATTGTAAATGGTTAGACCTAAGAAGGAATTATCTTCATTTGTTACAAATGGAATAATGGAGCTATAATTAATAATAAATCATTTGTGGGTAAATATATGAAATTCTAAGATGGATCACTATTGATTAGCATGATAAATATATCATAAAATCTACACACACACCACATGCATCTAGTTAGCCCATGCTCTAATTCAATCAAATTACCATAATTCTAATTCAAGATAGATCAATACAATGCATATATCTAAGGGAATATTAGTACATTAAAAATATATAATATGTTGGTAGTAGTCATCTAACATAAAAAGAGTTCAAAAAATGAGTGTGAGTTCTATTTTCAAAATTGTCATCCCAAACAGATTTTCTCTTCATCGTGATAATTTTGGTATATTTATTCAAAAATAAAAAATCCAGTGCTAAAAAGATATGATAAAACTCTTGGGATGTTTCATTGCAGTTATTTAGATGAATAAATCAAGATAAAGCAAACATCATAGTCCACTATAATCCAAAAGTTTTTCAAAATGCACAAGCAATATCTAATTGATGACTTGGATTAAAAAAATTAATAGAACTAAATTCCAATTATATTAACATACAAGAAGGCAATGTGAATAGTTATAATATTAGGAAATGCTCTGAAAATAATTACCCAAACTCTAGTTTATTGCACCATACACCTCTGCTTGTTTCTTTAAAATTTATAGAAAATGAACATAATTGAATGTTCTATAAGGAAAATTAATATTATTTTTTCGTCAAACTCTTATTAGACCAAATAGTTCCCATAGATTAGTAATTCTTGTAACATGAATTTATTCAATGGTATGATTTGTTTGAATTAACACATGTAACACTCATATGAGATGAGTTTAATAAAAACCTATTAATTCAATATTTCCC
>JARHVA010002240.1:1842500-1877500 GCA_037957365.1 Torreya grandis
TACCTCATATTCTTCAATTTATGCACAATGGCATAGAACTTGTGGTCATAGAATAAATAATATATCTTAGCATCACTTAGTTTCTTTCTGGATTATGTCATGTACCTTCCTTATTGTATTAACAACACTCCGATCACTTTACCAATTACATTGTAATCCACTTGGAATACTTTATTAAAATATTAAAAAATTTAGTATATGTAAAACATTAAGATAGATCTATAACTTATCCTACTTAGTAAATCAAAGATCCAAGAAGGTCATAAAATAACATCTATTTTTATATTGTGATCATGAAAAAATTATATCCACTATAGAAACTAATGGAAAACTTATCACACAACACTAAAGGAGAGGGTTCTTAAGCCTCTAGGCAAATAATATCATTTAATAAACTTAGCTATTTATTTTAATTCCTTAAATAAAATATAATCTAGAATTATCAAATATTATAACACAAAATGGGATGGTTTATAAAAAATTAAAAAAACAAGGGATCATGGTAGGCAAATTAGGGCTTAGATCACCTAACTTGGAAGATGAAAAGCCTATTAAACTCTAAAACTCTACTAAGTTTGATTTTAAAGGTAATCTAATGAAGGTTTTATACTTTCAAACCTATTACTTTGTGAAATATCTATCTATAAAATTAAATAACAAAATTTATAGATATTTGAATTTCAGTGAACCTTTTGAATCTTGATATCACCCTTGGCCAATAGGGATTTGTAAGATATTGTTGTGGTTTTTTAAGTATCACACTATTTGGAATCATATATAGGATAAAATATTCTTACTTGCATCCATGACTTCCCACAAAATAAAATATCTTTATTCCAAGGTAAACCCTAAGTAATGGTACTTTCAAATGTATATCTAGTAAAATTGGAAGTTATAATACTGCATAAATAAATGTTCTTATCTATTATATTGAAGTGAAACGTATATTTATATAAATGGATAGGTATCAAACCTTCCATATTTTTAGCCAAAATAATCATCACAGCATGAATTTGTTTTAATAAGTTACCATTTGGCCTCAAACTAGGTTGACCTAGTTTCGTAATGTGTACGATAAATTTTATAACATGGTCGACCATGGCCAAATTATAAATCAAAATGAGTTTTTTATTAGTTAAGGGATATTGAGAGAATAATTTATTAGGTATTTAGATAATCATGGTTTATTTTCTTATAGATTTGGATAAGAAAGATTTGTAATGGGTTTAGGTATTATAGAATTAACCAATAATATTGCAAAGCACCAATTGTCTACAAAAAAATTAATTAGTGCACACGTTAAGATATGAACTTGGAGAGATTGAAACATGATAGGTTCCTAAGAGAGATAAGTTTAAAAATATTATATGTATACATATGCCCCACCAAAATCTCAACAAGTGTCATAGTAATGTAACATGGGATGGTGCATTGGGAAAGAACATAAGAAAAACATAGTTGAGATAATTAAAATGAAGTGCAAAAATAGATGTGGTGAAAGTAAAATAATGTATATTAAATTATCATACATAAACCTTGACTTATGTTTTATCTAAATCAATGCAAATTTAAATATCACAGTCTTGATCATGGAGGGTACAACACTTACATTTGAGAAACCCTAGGGTACAAGGATAAATATATATGTAATGTATGCATACATGAGATGGTCAAAGTAGTAATGAATAAATATCAAAAATGACTAAATTACTTGGAAAATTGGCAAGCCCAGATCATAAAAGCTAGGTTACAACAAAAATACCAAACATATAATGACAAAAAGATGAAAAATTGAAATTAGAACATACTAAATTATGTGAAAAATCATGTAAAACATTGTATGTAAATGAAATATCATTGTGAGTCAAAATAAAACAAAGATATGTAAATAAATGAAATAGAACCTCGTGTTAAATTAGCATGTCAAATAAAGCACAAAGTAAACATAAATTACAAAAAGTAAAAATTTAAATCAAAATGTAAGACAAACACGTGAATTCAAACATAAATAAAAACATACAATGGTGTCAAGTGCCCAATTTAAGATAAGTGAAGTTTAAAAAAAATCAAACAAGTACATAATGGATAAATGAAAATTCAAAATCTCTAAAGAATGACAAATCAAACTAAGAGTGTACTCTAATTTATGATGTTAGAAATTACAACCACCTAATGACAATGAGATGTTTTAGAAAGAATATTATGTAGAGGTCTTTATGATGAAGATATGATGTTTAATATACAACTGTGGCCCCATTAAAATAAACTAAAAATATGATGTATGATAACTTTGTATTTCTCCAACAAAATGAAGATATGATGTTGGATGATAGTGTCTCCCTCTTTAGCATTGTCTCTCAGAATGCTCAATGCATTCAATATCCAATTGATGGCCAACCACCACCAGTAGAGAATATGATGTATGCAGAGGAGGATCCATTTTTTAGGGAATTGTAAATTTATCAAAACCATTTCATAGTTTCCATGTTTTATTCCATATAAATTTGTATTAATAGGTGATGTCTTTAAGTGCTAATTACCCATAACTAATTTTCATTAAAAAATTTGTACTAAATCTATGTTTCTAAGAACATAACACACACACATGCACATTCACATGCGTGTGTGCATGCATGCATGCACGCACACACACGCTCACACACACACATGCACACGCACACGCACATGCACGCGCACACACACACACACACACACACACACACACACACACACACACACACACACACACACACACACACACACACACACACACACACACACACACACACACACACACACACACACACACACACACACACACACACTTGAGCATGTCTTTCAGTTGGCATTATGACATTGAAAGTATTGAATCAAGCCATAATACATATTTAGGGGTGTTTCCCTAAATATTATAAATAGAGCCATAAGTGTTACACAAGCCAATTCTATGGCTGAAGCTTTCTATTTTTTTATATGTCAAATATAATGTTAAACAATAATCCCAAAATGAAATCTATTTAAATATTTGTTATCCGTTGGCCATATTTGAATTTTTACATGATTTCTTGAAATGATATTTTGAGGCTAATGCATAATTGGAGGGTGTGGTTATCTTAATTCTTAAGTCTATATTCTAAAAATTTGTTTGTATTTATTTAATTATTTTTTATAATTACAAGATGTGGTGCTCCTAATCTGTAAGTTTGTATTCTCTTTAAATAATGAAGAAGAAGAATTTGTTTTTCTTTATTTTATTATTTTTTGAGATTTTTTAGTTATTTTATATTCAAAAGTGATATCTTATTCGGATACAATAAACTAAAATAGGATACAATAATTCTATAGATAAAATGTAAAAGAGTTCAAATTCATAATTGAAAAAAGGTCTAAAAGGCTTCAATAGAATGCATATACTATTATATGAGTTAGGCCAAAGAATAAATTGAAGATAGTTTGAAGAGATCCAAAAATGTAGGCTAACATGAGAATGAAAATATAGGGGCCAGGTAAAAATAAAATAATTAATGTGCAAACTTGTAGATATGTTTTTGAAAAGAAGAAACAACATTATATAAAAAAACCTTATTTAAAACCTCAAAATAAATAATACAAAGGCCAACTTAATATTATTGTCACTCAAATGGTTAAGACTAAATAAAAAATCCTTTTTGTCTTGAGAAGAACCTAGTGACATTTCAAACAGATTTTAAAATTTAAAAAAACTTCATAAGGATAAGAAAAAACTTTGGCAAAAATAAAATCATGACTTTTTAGACATGTATAAAACTTTTTAAGGAGAAGAAATGACTTTTCATTTCTCAAGTATGTATTAGGTAGGCATATAGAATTATTATTAACCCATATAATCATTCAAAAAGAAAAAAGTTGTCTTAAAATTTCCTATTGCTTTCTTAAGCATACATATTAATTAATTGTAAAGGACATGATTCTATTATGTCTTATTCAAATCTAAAGATATTTAATTTCAAGCAACACAAAAAAAATATTCATAAAGGTATTTTTTTAAATAACTAATAATTTTATGATGTCAAATAATTTATATTATTCAGAAGACATATCCTATCTTAATTCATATTATTTATAAGATAAATTCTATCTTAATTTATGTTATCCATAAAACAAATTATATTTTGATTTGATGAAACTAATGTCTTAAATAAAACTTCTATTTTTTAGCGGCTACTATTTTTAGTAAGATATGTAGTCAAGTGCATGCATCTCTAATAATTTCCCAAAATAACCTAAATACTAAAATTAGACTATCAAATGAATTTCAACTAAAGTTCACGTCTAGTCCTAAAAATATATAATTTCTAAAAATAGAAAAATCTTGAAAAGTTATTAAACTATATTTTTGAACCCTATTTTTTAATCATCATTCTCCTCTAGTTGAAAACAACTCAGCTCTCGTGAGTTGATTTGATTGTACTACTACCATTTTCCTCTATCAATTTTCTTTATAAGGAAAAGTTAATGTTGTTGGACAAAATAACTATTTTAGGAGGTTTAAACCCTAGACATGGTAATAAAAAAGATTGGGTGAAGGTAATGAAGAAGGTTAAAATCAACACCTTGGTATATTTAAATCAACACCATAACCATACACCTAATCATAAAAGGGGTACTAATAGTCTTGGCAATTTATATCATGGTTACCATTCATTATCTATGGGTTAAATAGTAACATGATTCTTCTCGATTAGAATTTTTAAACTAGTGGTACATAGTCCAGATGTAAGTGTGTATACCTATGACTTGATATAGGTTCAAAGGCTAAAAAAAAATTCCATAAAAAACCATAAATTCATTTGAAAAGATACAATTATAGTAGATGTGACGCAATTATATAACCATATTCTCTTTTTTTAAATAGATTCTTATCTTTGTATGGTGTTGGTCAACTCAAATAAATCTTAGTATAAATATATAATACCAATATACCTATATATATCATTCATGAGAAAAAAAGACAAACTTTGCTCCATAAGGGTTCTAGAAATCATCTGAGTATTCTATATGTGGAAAAGGAGTTGTCAAGACAGTTACATGGAACAATATACAATTCTAGTTATATATTAGTGATTTAAATTAATATCAACAATATGTCATGTATTTATAGTTAGTATTTCACGTAGATCATATAGTATATACTCAATTCAGAGAAACTAGTGATTTATAGATCTATAATTGCTTCTAATATGCCTTAAAGAAATTTGGTTCCTTACAGTATATATGTGATGATTTTTTGATATATGAGCTTATATATATATATATATATATATATATATAAGCTTTAATCTAAAAATAATAACTTTCCATTATTATTATTTCTTTTTTTCATTTGTTTTATATTTTTACTTTATTCTATTTTATTTTTATTTTATTATTTTCATATTTTTTACATATATCTTAATATGAAATGCAAAATTTTATAATGAAATTAATTCCCAATATATTATTGAAATTCTGAATGACAAAGTCAAAATTTACAAATAATCCATATTTATCAATTTTACATTTGCCAATTTTCCCTAGCAACATAAATAGAAGAATGTGCCAAACACACAAAATAAATATTTATGATATTTTTACCTATTCTAGCAAGTAACAACAAGCAATACTTCAATCAAGAAATCAAACACAACAATAATCAAGTTGTTTTAATGCATTTTTACCATGACTAATTACTATGTGTGTAGGGTTTTGGTATCTTTGTGTTGACCTACGATGTCTCCATCTACAATATCCTCTATGATGGTGCTATCCCTCCAATACACTTGAGGGAATAATTCTCCTACATCTGCCTCAAAACAAGTGAGTTATTAGATCTTTTCACATGATAATCATATGCAATAATATATATCTGAATCAATACATGAATATGCTTAAAATATAAAATCATACAAAAAATAGTTCATAACAAGCAATCATGTATTTGCATCTAACTACACAACCTTCTATTATCCTTAAAAAACCATAAATCTCAAGCTTAGTTAGAAGTAGATCCAAATATGAATTTATTAACTATAGATATCCATTGGTAATCTAGCAAGCTTATCTATTGAGGAATCGAGATGTAATAGTGAAAGACTACAACATAATGTAGGGAGATAATTCAAGGGTATAGGATGCAGCCAATAAGGATTTGATGATGAGCCCTAAAAGTCAAAATATGGTAAATAGATCTATGGTAGTGGTGACCCTATTCTCTACCAATTTAAAGCGGAATGAAATAGGTGTATAGGTGAATCTAGAGAATATCATTAAGGTAATTATAAGAATCAAATAGTCTCATTTTACAATAGAAATAGGGAAGAATATAAATGTGGTGCAAGGGTATAATATTCCATCCCTCTCAGCTAAGGTGAACGATAATATAGGGGAAAAGTGTCACTCTTATGTTGTGGCTATGGCTAAAACAAATTATATGGATTAAAAGCCACGGTACCCTCCAAATCAAACCCATTTATCTCATTTTAAGGAGATAAACTTCAAACTATTCTAGAAAGAGAACATGATTTATCAAATTCTGGGATGATCTCTTAGTTTCCCAACTTGTGGCCTTCTCTCATAGATCTCAATAGTTGGATGAATGAGAATTGATTACCACTAATGGAAGGTATTATGTACATTTACCCCTATGCTAAAGGTTATTTTATTGTTCTCTTATATTTGGAAGAGGATACGACTTTTGTGTTTCAAAATCCATTTTGGTCTTGGAAGAAATGTGTTCTTGCATGCAAACCATGGTTTCTATTATTTTATCCTCATTCTGAGGTCTTCGATGTTAGATCATTTTGGGTAAGGTTGGCTTTTTTACCCTAAAATTTTTGGATTATTTTTTATTTGAATTCCATAGGTGATTCATTGGGTAAATTCTTGTATAAGGATGCCAAATCCATAAGCCATACAACTATTGCTCAAATTATAGTTAATCTAGATAGTTCTAGAGATCTTCTTAAGTCCATTAATTTTAAGGTCCAATATCATACATGGAAGCAATATCTTAATTTTGAGACCTTGTCTTTCTATTGCAAAAATTTCTTTCAAATAGGTCATCTTTCTTTCATTATGTAATATTTATAAACGTACTACCAATATCTCATGGTCGAAAGATGCTCTCCCTGAGCATTTTACTATTTTCAAAGATAGGGAAATAATGATTTAGACAATGATTAATATGAACCAAAATATGATATGGTCTTGATCCAAAATGAAGTTAAAAGAGTATCTAAATATTCACCTCTTGGGGAAGTATAATATAGATCACCCAATTGTAGGTGAGAATTTAAAAAGTGATTCATTGGGAAAGTTACCTATGGATAAATTAGAAGTTGTATTATAAATTTCCATTCCTATCCTTCTTCGTGATGGATGGTAATAGATAATTGTTGGTAACAAAAAAATTAGAGCAAGGAAAGATTCAAAACCTCTTCAAATGACCCTTATATTATAAAAGGAAAATAGTTTTTATTGGTCCTAGTTACTCCACTATTTTTCACATCCTTTGTGGTTGTTGCCATTTTTTTTTTTGGTTTAGTTGTTCTTGTAGTGGTGGTTTTCTACTATTTTTTTTACTAGATTATTTGTTCTACCTGGTGACCATGTTTTTTTTTGTAATGGGTTGGAACCCACTTTTATCATTAATAAAAAAGTATTCCATCTTATATGATGTAATCCAACCATGGTGTTCATTCCATTCTTGTTGGATCTATGCATACTATCCATGCATCATGATATGCTTGATATTTTTGTGTATATCACCCTCATAAAATCAAATTTAAGGACTTCTTCTTGAATCTCATTTAATATAAATGATATTCTACTTATTGAATTAACAACCTTATTTAACTCCCTTCTCCTATGTTTTAGAACAAACATGTGTAACTTTACAAGAACTCAAGACATTTCACATGTCTTTAATTCAACTTTCCTTTACTATTTATGAATTAGAGAACATGATTCTCCATATATAGGATTCTTTCTTTTAGAAATAAATAGTACCTCAAATTCATCAACATATGCACAATGGCATAACACTCAAGGTAATAAAATAAAATATATATCTTAGCATCACTTAGGTTCTTTCTAAATTATATCATGCACCTTCCTTATTGTAATAACACCACTCCAATCACTTCACCAATTGCATTTCAATCCACTTGGAATACTTTATTAAAATATCAAAATATTGAAATTGTTGGTGTGTGTAAGAGATTAAGAGAGATATATTACTTATCTTACTTAGTAAATCAAAGATCAGAGAAGGCCGTAAAGTAACATCTATTGTGATACTTTTTAATGACAAAATTAGATCCACTAAATATAACTAAGGGACAACTTATCACACAACACTAAAGGAGAGGGTTTTGAAGCCTCTAAGCAATAATATATCATGTAATAAACTTAGTTAGGTATTCTAATACATAAAATAAAATATAATATAACATTATTAGAGACTATAGCACAAAATGGGATGGTTTATAAAAAATAATGTAAACAAGGGATCATGGTAGGCAAATGGGGGATTAGATCACCTAAGCTAGAAGATGAAAAGCCTATAAAACCTTATAAATATACTAAGTTTAATTGAAAACATAATCTAATCAAGGTGATATACATTAACCTATTACTTTGTGAAATGTCTATTTATAAAATTAAATAACAAAAGTTAGAGATACTTGCCTTTGAGTGAACCTTTTGAGTCATAATATCATCCTTGGCCAATGGGGCTTTGTAAGAGATTGGTATGGATTTTTAAGGATCAAAATATTTGGAATAATATCTAGGATCAAATATTCCTACTTGCATCCATGACTTCCTAGAAGATAAACTATTTTTTTTCCAAGATAAACCATAAGCAATGACAACTTTAAATGTAGATCTAGCAAAATTGTAAGCTGCAATACTATATAAATAAATGTTCTTCTCTATTAGATTGAAGTGAAGATTATATTTATATAAATGGATAGGTTTAAACCCTTTTATATTTTTATCTAAAAATGTTATCCCACCATGAATTAGTTATAATAACTTACCATTTAGCCTCAAACTAGGTTGACCTATAATGTATGCCATTAGATTCATAACTCAATCGACCATGGCCAACTTCGAAATCAAAATGGGATTTTTATTAGTTAGGGGATATTGAGAGAAGAATTTATTAGGTATTTAGATAAGTTTGGTTTATTTGCTTATGGATTTGGATAATCAAGATTTGTAATGTGTTTAGGCATTATTTAATTAACCAATAATTTTTCAAAGCAACAATGGTCTACCAACCCATTTCTCAATGCATACTTTAAGATATAAATTCAGAGAGATTGAAACAAAACAGGTTACTACAAGAGATAAAGTGTCAGTAAATGATAAAGTTAAATTTCTTTTTTTTTACACATATGCCCCATTAGAAGATCGTCACATGTCACAATAATGTAACATGGGATGGTGCTTTCGGTAAGAAGATAAAAATAAAATAATTGAGATAATTCAAATGAAGTACAAAAATAAATGTTGAAATTAACTGAAACTACCATACATATACCTTGACTTACCTTTTATCTAAATGAATGCATCTAAATATCATAGTCTTCATCATGGAGGGGGCAACACCTGCATTTGAGAAAACCTAGGGTATAAGGATAAAAATATATGTAATGTATGTGTACATGAGATGGTCAAAGTAATAATGAATAACTCTCAAAAGTGATTAAATTAATTGGAAAATTGGCAATCCCAAATCACAAAAGCTAGGTTAAAACAAAAATACTAAACATGTAATTAAAAAAAAAGATGAAAATGAAATTAAAAGATAATAAATTATTTGAAAAAAAACACGTAAAACTTGTAACTAAATGAAATATCATTGTGAGTAAAAATAAAACAAAGATATATAATAAATGAAATGTAACCTCAGGTTAGGTTAGCATGTCAAATCAAGCACAAAGTAAACATAAATTACTAAAAATGAAAATTTAAATCAAAATGTAAGATAAGCATGTCATGTAAAACATACATAAAACATATAATCATGTAAAATGTTTGATTAAAGATAAGTGAAGTCCAAGAAAATCAAACAAGTACACAATGGATAATTGAAAATTAAAAAGCTCTAGAAAATGACAACTCAAACTAAGTGTGTATTCTAAGTTATTATGTAAGAATTCACAACCACCAAATGACATGACTTTGTAAAGGTCTTTGTGAGGAAGGATTTATCCTATATAAGGTCTTATAATACAATTCAAAATCTAAGCAAAATATGCCTAATAAGGAAAATGTGACCAATAATTTAATCAATTAGAAGTAATATCAAAAGAGGGGATAGTGGGAATAATGTGATGTAGTAATGTTTTTGATGCCTAGTGCTTTGATAAGCATATTTCCTCTTTAAATATGTGCTTGAGTGGTTAGAGCTTATAAATTTATTAACCTAATTTTTGAAGGAATGTGTAACTTGGTCAAAAATTTGAATTCTATATATAGCCAACTAATTTTTGTTTTTCAAATTCTCTGATTTTTGTTTCCTTGCCTTGAGATATGATATACACGGTATATTAGCCAATGCTTAAGTCTGAATTTTAATGTGGTTTTAGGGTGTTGAGGGTTATCAAAGAACAGATGCAGTAAAAAGTACGGTATACGAAGCAACTGCAAGGGCGAAGGACCCCGTTCATGGAACTGCAAGTGCAATCCATCAACTGATGAAGCAGATTGCTGAGCTGCAAACCCAGTTGGCAGCGACACAAAAGAAAGTGTTGAATATGCGATCGCAGTATGATAAACTTGTATTTCAGGATGCCCAAAGTGTTCAATATACAACTGAGATTTCATCAAATTTAATAGAAGATAAGATGTGTGAAAATCTTGTATTCCTCCGCGGCACTGGATCTCTGGGTATTCAACATGTTCAATATACGACTGAGGCCATATTACAACAAACTGAAAATTTGATGTATGATAGCCTTGTATTCCTTCAACCAAATGAAGATATGATGTTCGATGACATTGTCTCCCTCCTCGGCACTGGATCTCAAGATGCTCAATGTGTTCAATATGCAACTGATGCCCAACCGTCACCAGCAAAGGATATGATGTATGCGGAGGAGGATTCATTGCTGTGGGAAGTATAAATTTATCAAACCCATTTCATAATTGACGTGTTTTTATTCCATGTAAAGCTGCAGTAATCCGCGGTGTCGTGCTGATTATCAATAACTAATATTCATAAAAAATATATCTGTACTAAATTTATGTGTTTGGAAATTATATATATATATATATATATATATATTCATTCTTAGCATGCCCTTCAGTTGGCATTGCGACATGGAAAGCGTTAAGGATGTTTTCCTAAAGATTGTAACCAGGGCCATAAGCTTTACACGAGCCAATTCTATTGCTGAAGCTTTCCGTTTTTTATATGTCAAATGTAATGTTAAACAATAATCCCAAAATGAAAGCTATTTAAAGATTTGTTATCTGCTGGCCATATTTGAATTTTTACATTATGCCTTGAAATGATATTTTGAGGCTTTTTCTGTATTCTAAGAATTTTTTTGTATTTATTTCATTAAATTTTCTGATGCTCCTAATCCGTAAGTCTCTACTCTTTTTTAAACGAGGAAGAAAACATTGTTTTTATTTATTTATTTATTTATTTTTTAAGACTCTTTCAGTTGTTTGTATAAATTAATTAATAAATTTATGTAAAAAATATCCAAAAATATCATTCTCAAAAAACATCTCTCATATATTTTTGATATTTTGAAAGAATATTCAAATCATAAATTGTTATAAGTAAAAAAAATTCTGTTTCATTTTATCGAAGCCGATGAAGTTTCTAATACTTACATAATATCTACAATTTTGAAATCAAATAAGTATTTCTTCAGATTTTCTTATAAATGTATACAGATTAAAATAGATTTGGAGTTATATGCAACGTGTATGAAGACATTTTACAGGGGAATGAGTGATAGGTTATAAAATTTATTTGATTTACGATCAAGGTACATATAGATTTTAGAGAAGTGTATATCAAATTGAGAAAATCAGATTATGGTATGTGGATGTTGATATATGTATTCTTCTATTTTTAAGCTTGTATTGAAGGCACTGGAAGTAGTGTTATAAATACAAATATTTTCTACAGTGGTTGATATATTCTATTTATATTTACATATGAAAAGATATATAAAACCCTTTTTACTCTAGCATTTTCAATAATATAAATAAATGTGTAAACTTGTCAACAAATAATTATAGTATCAAACACTTGAAATCACATAATTGTGTGTACATATATACATCTTGCACACCTTTTTCTATTACACATTTACCATTTACGGATCTGACCTTCCCAGTTTTATATTAGTTACCTAATGGAATTCCATTATCTATGTATAATATGCTTATTATCCTAATTAGATTATCTTTTAATCATCATTGGAACTTTTCTTCTTTTCCAAATGCCTCTAGTCATAATTACATGAATTTAGATTAACAAAGATATCCACTTTTGTTAGATATATCTATATACTTTGTAATGGTCATTTTCTAAATCATAATTATTTCTATCAGTTAATTCAAACATTTTTCATCTTGGTGGTATGAGAAATTACCCAAAAAATCCTCTATTTATACATAATATATAAACCTATTCATATCTAACAAGTATCAAACAATAATTCATCTAAACATCTATCTATCACTTAGACATTGAAAGGAATAACCACAAAATTTATAAATCAAAAACTAGTCATAAAGAATAGAGCCTCACCAAGCCTGAAGCACATAATCCAAGTAATGTTTTCCCATTATTATGTTTTAAAAACTTTATTATATATTATTTCCATACTAGATGAACATTGTTATATACGTACACCTAACCAATAAATAAACATAAAGTCTAAGACCTTTTTAAAGATCTGCAAATGTATATACCAGTTAGCCACTCATATTTATGAGATTTAGGTTAGTTCAACCCATATTTCTCATTCCCTTTTTCAAGTAGACCTAGTGTCAAAAGAGGATATAAAGATTCAAATTGAAAGAGACAAGTCTCTATACTTTCGCAAAGAAACAAGCTTTTGATATTGCATAAAACATTAGTTTATAAGCAATTGTTGTAAGTTTTGATTAAATAACTAACAATAGGTTACAAAGAAAATTATGTTAGACATTACACACCTATAGCTAACATTGGAATCTAGATGCCACTAAATTTATTTAAAAAGGTCAAAATATTCTATTTTTAGAGCTGAGGGGCTTTGAATCCAAGTTTCGCTTATTACTATCATTTACACATAGTCTCAAATATGAACATAATAGTAAAAATTAAGTACTCTAATCCTTTAAATTAGTTCTATAATTAATAATGTGTAATTAAATATTTATTTATTATATATTTTTTAAATTTACACATATCTTAGATATTTTATATATTCAAAATTTATATCTTGTTTAGATACAATAAACTAAAATAAGATAAAACAATTCTCCAACTAAATTGTAACAAAGTTCAAATTCATAACCAAAAAAATCACCTAAAAGGGCTTCAATAAAACTTAAGGATAGTTTGAATTTGAGGAAGAGATCCAAAAAGGTAGGCCAAGATGAAAATGAAAATACAGGGTTCAGGTAAAAACAAAATAATTAACGTGTAAATCTGTACATATCTTTCTGAGAAGAGAAAACAACATTCCATGAAACCCCTTCTCTAAAACTTTAAAACAAAGAATACCAAGGCCAACATAATATTTATGTGACCCAAATGCTTAAGATTAAATCGAAAAGCCTTTTTGACTTGAGAAGAACCTAGTGACATTTCAAAGAGATTTTAAAATATAAAAAAAACTTTAGAATGATAAGAAAAGTCTTTGGCAAAACCAAAATCATGACCTTGTAGACATGTACAAAACTTTTTAAGGAGATGAAATGACTTTTCATGTCTCAAGTATGTATTAGGCAGGCATATAAAATTATATTAACCCATATAATCATTCAAAAAGAAAAATGTGGTCTTAATAGAATTATGATTAACCCATATAAAATTATAATTAACCCATACAAACTAGGTAATTGTAAAGGACATGATACTATGTCTTATTCAAATCTAAAAATATTTAATTTCAAGCAACACAAAAGAACATTAATAAAGGTATTTTTCTAAATAACTAATGAATCTATAATGTCAAATAATTTGTATTATTCAAAAGACATCCTATCATAATTTATATTATATAAAAATTAAATTATATCTTAATTTATGTTATCCACAGAACAAATTTTATTTTGGTTAGATTGTAACTATGATAAAAACTTGTCTACATAATTTCCCACAAAATGCTTTTGCTATAAAATTCTATCATAATTTGATGCTAATCATGACCAAACTTATCCACACAATTTCTTACAAAATGCTTTTTCTATAATCATAAAACAAATCTATAAATATTCTCAGTATGAAATCCTCCATCAAACTTACTCTTAACGTGGTAGATTACAAGCTCATGTACTGCACAGATTACAACGAATAAGTGCCTGAATTTTCCATGAAAACTTTATTCAAAGTCATGAATTCGAAGACCAGCCGTAACTAGTTAATATCATGCGATAAATTTATAATATCTTCGGCAAAGATTTCAACAGATTGAAATAATGGAAAATAATCTATTTTTCTGAAAGAAAGGAGTCACAGCTTGAAACATCACGTGTAGGCCATCATCACCGAGTGAAATGTATTGTATCTAATTCTTCATCTTCCGCTGCGTGTAAAATGCACCGCAACAAAAGTTAAGAAATTTGAGAGTTGGCTCCTCATTTTCCATCAGATGATGAAAGCTGTCACGGATTAGATTTTGTCTAAGCTCGTCCAAATTATTTATTTAACACTAACTTTGAAAGTATCAGTTCAACTTATCAAAGATAATAAGAATACATTTATCAAAGATAATAAGAATACATTTTATATCTTCCCTACCATTTACCAAATTATGAAAACCATTTACCATTTTGTTGGGAAGCCACAAATTCTTAAGATTCTTAACGCGAAATCCACACAAAACACATTTTGAGAGTCCTAAAACGACAATTCTATAGAGTCTATCTTAATTGACGGTTTTAAATGTATAATATAACGATATGCTTTGAGTAATGATATTTGAGTCATGCTTAACAGGATGGTCAGTTTGATCTATGAATTTGTAAGGAGAAATCTAATGGGATTTTTTTCATGAAAAAAAAGTTTAATTCGAGCATGTTTGTAATAGAGAAACTTGATGGTTCGTTTTCAAATCTCGAACTGACCATTCCTTTCAGTGAAAGTAAATGTCCAATTTTGTCATGTTTTCTTCCACAGAGTTACCTATATATCTCTAACACGAGAGCCTCCTCTCTCTACCACCATATAGATATATGGGTGCCAACTCTTGACTTTATATAAAGATAGTTATTTAGTGTTCCAACTATCTATATGTGTTCCTTAATTGTAAACCCATGTTCCCCCCATGTCACCCTCTTTATCTATCTATCTATAAAGAGGAGACGTGATTGCGTGCATAACATACATATCTAACTTTCTCAACATCCCCATCCTAATAGGGGTTGGTCAAGTGCATAATTGATAAATATGACCTCATCTTAGTTGGGAAACTCTTTACAGTCTAATCAGGACTTGGTCCTTAAGTAAGTTATATCTTTTTTTATTGATGACCGTCTTTGACTAAATGTCAAGGATTGAGAGGTGTACTTTCTGCATAAGAAAAGAAGTTTTTGTTTATATATATATATAATTAAAAAAATAGAAAGAAATGGAAAAAATCACTATTATACCAAGCAAAATGAAAAATTCCCACTATACTTTCTTAAATTAAAATGTAAAACTAATATTTTTGAATAAATTTGATTTAATAAATAATATTCAATCCTATATAAACTCTATTTAAAAAGAGGAAAGTTATATTATGTAAACTCCAATAGTGAAATTAATCTTTTGGATCATGGCTCTGTCAATTAGTTACAACAACATTGGAATATTTTGTTGAATCAAAGTTTGAAAAAACCCTCAAAAACCACATTCTAAGATGTAAAAATGTTATTATTAGTACAAATTTCATATATATGAAGATATAGGTCCCAAATATTATTGCTTTATCTCGTAGTGAACTCACTCATAATTAATATTTGTTCATCTTAGAAAAAATAAGTTTAATAAACTAAGATGTATTTAGTGAAACAATTGCATAGATTCACATAGAAAAGGGAAAATAAAATTAAGGGAAAATTATTGTGCATAATGTATAAATGACATAGAACCTCTCAAGGCAACCACGATTTATATATTATTATATTACTTGAAACATAGACTTATTGTTTTCTATCCAATAAAGAGTTGTATAGATTTTGATGAGGCTTTGTCACATCATCATCATCTTCAAGACCTCTTAGTTTTAGACTCATAGGACACTTTTCATATTCTATAGACTTTTGGAATTTAAAAAAAAAAAATTAAGAAAAATAGATTTTATTACACATTTCTCACTTATACAATTTTTTTGTGATTTTATACTTAATATTTTACTACCAACTAAAGAAGAGATGACATCACTACTAGTATTATTTTTTAGCACTTAAAGTGAAGGAGAAGTAGTAATTTGTTCATGATCAACATTAACTTTCGTAATGCATATTTTGAGTGTGTTTCTTTATAAGTGTGAATGAAAAGAAAACAAGTCACAAAATGAATAGACAAATTGGCCTTAATAAAGTTCCTCAACTTTTATAGTGGGTGAAATTTTGAGAGAAATAAGATATTCATTTTATAATTTGCTTTTTTATTTATATTATTAGTCAAAGAAGAAGGTAAAGACGTATCTTGGGTGGAATCTAAAGTTAAATTCTTAGTGGAAACTAAAGTTAAATCCAAAATTGAATCTAGATAAATAACTTAAGGAGAGTCTTAAGATGAAATAAAAGAGTAATATAAAGGTGTAACCAAATTAGGGGCTAAAAATGAACCCAAAGAGGGATCAATAAGTAAATTTAGAGAGACGTATAAAGGTGAATCTACAAATGAATCTAGAGGTTAAACCAAATAATAATTTTGGTATGAACTTGTTTCTATGGACTCTAATGTGTTCAAGTCATTCCATGCGACATCCAAAAAGGAAAGATGGTATCTTATGCTTATACGGCTTATAAAATTCAATGCAAGAAATGTTTGAAAGATTGTGTTTTGGCTCCTCATTTTCCATCAGATGATCTAGACAAGATTATAGTAGTGCACATTATTTAGAATTAGCCATATTAACAATATGCTTCGGGTATATTAGCTCTACTTTCTTTGAATCATCATTTCATTGTTGTTGTATTTACATATGCCTCTAGTCATACCTAGAAAGGTTTAGATTAAAAAATCTATCAAATTGTGTTAGATCTAGCCACATGCCTTTTAATAGTATTTTTAAAAAAATAAACTACTTTTATAGGTTCAATCAATTTTTTTGAATGTCAGTGGTGCAAGAAGTTATCTAGAGAGTCATCTATTTATACATAATATGTCTAATCCTATTCATATCTAGTAAGTATCAAACAAACACTTATCTAATCATATATTTGTCACTTACACATTGAAATAAATAAGCATAAAATTTACAAATCAAAGACTATTCATAATGAACATGGCCTAACCAAGCCTGAAGCACATAATCCAAGTCAAATATCTCTTTTCCAAATGTTAAAAAATACATTAAATGTTGCATCGATACCATATGAGCACTAATACACACATACACCAAACCAAGAGAGTGAATTATAGTTTAAGACCTCTTTAGAGTTTTGGATATATATGTAGTGCTTAGCCACTTAGTGTGAGGTGGTTAAGGTATGTTAGACACATATTTTCCATTCTCATTTTCAGGTAGACCGAATGTCAAAATAGGATATAATGTTTTGAAGTGAAGGAGACAAGTGTCTAAATTTGCACAAAGAAAAGAGATTTTGATATCATATAAAATATTGGGTTATAAGTAGGTTTTGTGATTTTTGTCAAAATAAATAGGGATGTGTGACAAGGAAAATTATGTTAGAGATTCGACACTAGCTAATAGAAGAATCTAAATGTTACTACATTCCTTAATAAAGGTCCAAATATTAAATTTTTAGAGCTGAGTAAATCTAAATCCAGGTTTCACTTATTCTTATCACTTTCACACACTCTCAAGCTTGAATATAATAGTTAAACATTAAGTGCCCTAATCTTCTAAGAGCTATTTTCATTAATAGTAAAGTGTAATTAAACATATAATATTTATGTTTTCTTAATTTAGACATATCTTAGACAATCTAAATGTTGAAAATTTATAGCTTATTTAGATAAAATAATCTAAAATAAGATATAACAATTTTAAATCTAAAATGTAATGAGTTCAAATGCGTAAATCCCAAAATGGTTTAAAAATGGATTCAATAGAATGAAAATACATTTGTATGAGTTATGCCTAAGAATAACTCAAGGATAATTTGAAGAGATCCCAAAATGCAAGCCAATATAACAATGATAATATAAGGATTAGGTAGAAATAAAATAACTAACATGAAAACTTGTACATGAGATTTTTAGAAGAAGAAACAACATAAGACAACTACTAAAAAAAGAATATAATAGTTAAAAATTAAGTACCCTAATCTTATAAG
Organism: Torreya grandis; assembly: GCA_037957365.1. NCBI lineage: Eukaryota > Viridiplantae > Streptophyta > Pinopsida > Cupressales > Taxaceae > Torreya > Torreya grandis. The sequence goes on from JARHVA010002240.1 coordinate 1,861,218, forward strand.
ACCTATTTTCATTAATAGTAAAGTGTAAATAAACATATAATATTCATATTTCCTTAATTTAGACATATCATAGACAATATAAATATTCAAAATTTATAGCTTATTCAGATAAAATAATCCAACATAAGATAAAACAATTGTAAAACTAAAATGTAATGAGTTCAAATCATAAATCCCAAAATGGTTTAAAAAAGGATTCAATAGAATGCAAATACTTTTGTATGAGTTATGCCTACGAATAACTCAATGACAACTTGAAGAGATCCCAAAATGCAAGCCAATATAATAATGATAATATAGGGCTCAGCTAGAAATAAAATAATGATCATGCAAACTTTTACATGAGATTTTTAGAAGAAACAACATCCATAGAAGGCCTTCTCTAAAACCTTAAAATAGAGAATACAAAGGCCAACATAGGATTCTTTTCCCTAAATACTCGAGACTTAATTCAGTAGCATTTCTAACTTGAGAATAAGTTAGTGACATTTTGGAGAGATTTCAAAAATTACAAAAATTTCAGAATGATAAGAAAAGTCGTTGGAAAAATAAATTCATGACCCTAAAAACATGTACAAAAATTTTTAAGAATAAGAAATGACTTTAATGTGTCACACATGTATTAGATAGGATTAAAAAATTAGGAATAACATATATAGTCATTCAAACTGAAAAAAATATGATCCTAATACATCCTATTACTTTGCTAAACATAAAAAGTAGATAATTGTAAGGGACATGATCTTAATATGTCTTATTCAAATGTAAACATGTTTAATTACAAGCAACGCAAAAGAGAATTGACAAATGGATGTTTAAAAAAGTTAAGAATTCTATGTTGTCAAATAATTTGTATTATTTAGAAGAAAAATATTATCTTAATTTGTATTATTCAGAGGATAAATCATATCTTTATTTTATGCTAAACATGACTCGAACTTATTCATACAATTTCCCACAAAATGCCTTCTCTAAAACCATAAATTAAATCTATAAATTTCCTTAGTTTTAAATTCTCCATAAAACTTTCTCTTACTATGATATAAAGCTTACTATCATATATTACAAGCTCATGTACATATTACATTATTTACATTAGTTTTAGTTAGTAAAGCATCAAATGAACCTTAACATTTTTATATATACATCAAAATCCAGCATTAAATAGATTAATAACATCCAATGCAAAAAAACAAAAAAATTAAAATTAACTTATCATTGTGGCAAGTGGTACTCATGCCTTTAATTCAATTTATTGACCATAGACATTTTTATATATGTATTTTAGTTGTTGATATTCCAATGCATCTCCATTAGTGACGATCCAATCCTGTAACATGACAACAAGGCACTCCGAGCATCATAAGTAAGGAAATGTGATCCCATTCATCTTATAGCATCCATTGTAGACCATTAATTAACTATGAAATGCAAGGCTTAATTCGATAGGTGAATGACTACCAGCATAAATAATACATATTTTATAATTATGTTAATATCATTCTTATATTAATGATTGTAGATTACGTTTTGGGTTTTAGTTTGTGTCTTGATAGTGTGTAAAACTAGTTTTTTAATATTTTAATAATAAAATCTAAATCATAATTATTAGATAATAACATAACCTCTATCTTCATTAACATAACCTCTATCTTCATAAATGGTAGATAAATGATAGTGCTAAAACTAAGTTACTTCGTAAGACCTTCTAAAATGTATCATACAAACACATATTATATTGCTTTGAATAGATGTTAACCTAAGGTTGAAAGAGTATGAGATAGCTTTTAGAAAAAGGCATTGAGGAGGGGTCCCATGTTAGAGATATTGTTTCTATAAATTTGGTAAATATAATCCCATAGAATTAAAAATATATATTGTCAATTAAAAAAGTCTTCTTAAAATTTATAAACAACTGTTACTTTAAAAGTGGCTTTCTAATAAGAGAAATTAAAAAATCTACAAGTTATAAATTTCTTTTGTTTTCTTCTACTATATATCATACTTGCATTCAATTCCCTCCAAATAATTCTTTCTAATATTTTATTAAAAATATTTAATATAATAAAACAATTCATAGGACAACTACTACAAAAATTAAAAAATTCTTAAAAAATTTTAAATAATTTTTTTTAAGAAAGTGTACGAAACCATCTCTAATGATACGCTCGTAGAATTTCACAAAGTGAGCGCCTACCTAAGTCGATTTCAATCCGTGTTTCAAAAAAGTGAGCGCCCATGGAATTGCCGGAATTTTCAAAGTCGTAAATTCGAAGACCCGCCGTAATTATTTCATGCGATAAAATAATTAATATCTACAACAAGATATCGACAACTTTGAAATAACTACACGCGTAGGATGCAAAGAATGACGCCATCTTCAGCTTCCGTGGCTTGTAAAATGCACTCGCAAGAAATGTTTAGAAAATCATATCTTCAACAAAGATTTTGACAGTTTGAAATCACCGAAAATAGACTATTTTACTGTAAGAAATGAGTCACATGATGAAACATCACGCGTAGGATGCAAAGAATAACAAAGAATGTTTAGAAAATTGTATTTTGGCTCCTCATTTTCCATCAAATAAAAGTGTCTCCGACTTTCTTTACTAGTAGATTGAAACAAGACTTGGAAATCAGAAACTCCTATCATATGTACCTTCATGACACCTAAAAACAGGTTGGAGCGCAATTAGATGCCTGGATTCGTCGTATTTTCTTCCACGGAGTTCCGCCCACGTAGGTATCGCGGCTGAACTGGAAAAACGAATTACCCTTGCCCGTACGATTATTTTTTTAATTAATTGACAGTAAAGTGAGGGTATCCTTTTCGTTAAACACGGTACATTGTAGTTTTTGTATATGTAAGTAAAATTCTTAAATCAAAAGGAAGATGTGGGAGGATCTTTATATGTAATCGCTTGAAGTTACGAGTGTTCTCGGAGTTTTTAGTGTTTTTGGAGCCATGAGTAACTTTGACCGCCCTTATAAATCCATCTGAAGATTTCCACCATTATTGTTTTGAATTGAGGATTCCATCCATTGTTTAGTTGTGCCCCTAACCCCATTTATAGAGGTCTAGTAGGGGCAGCATATAAAAAAAGTGTTGCACACACAGCACAAATGACAAAACAAAATGGGAGAGTAGGGAGATACTTATATATCTCTTTAATAAGGACTTCCTTTGTGTACCATCATATAGATATAGGGGTGTCGACTCTCAAATTTATATAGAGCAAGATATATAATCAGTTATAGGTATTGAAGATTATGGCTTTATCTCGTAGTGAACTTATTCAAAAATAATGTCTGTTCATCTTAGAAACTTGTCATTTAATCAACTTAGATGTCTTTAATGAATTAGTTGCATAGATTTACATAGAAACAAAATAAAACATTTAAGGGAAAGCTAATGCACACAAAGTATAAATAAGATAGAACCTCTCAATATAACCATGATGTCTATAGCGTTATATTTCTTGAAACACGCACATTGTCTTTCATTTATGATATAGAGTATTTATAGACCTGTGAGGAGGTTCTATCACTTCACATTCATGAATGTTCACTTCTAGACCCATGGGAGACATTTCGTTTTCTATTGATTTTTTATGTTAAAAAACTTGTCTTTTTTACAAAATAGATTCTATTGCACACTTTTCATTTGTACAATAAATTTACAATTTTATAATTCATAATTACTAACAAGAGAGGAAGAGATGACATCACTATAACTAATAGTATTTGTTTGCATTTAAAGAGGAAGAGTAGGAATTTGTTTGTAAATAAAGTTATCCTTCTTTATGCATATTTTAAGTGTATTTTTTTATGAGTGCAAATGTGTTGAATTATTGTGGTAAGGTTGTTTTGGCATGCAAGTAAGATAGATAGTGCTTGGGCAATAGCTATAATGTCTACTTTAAGGCCTAATATGAACTGCAGATCCAAAGCCTAAAAGAGCAAAGAGAGAGATGGTAATCAAATAGGGTATGAGGTTCAGTTCCAAAGGCATGAATAGATAAATGAACATTGAAAAAGTTTTTAATTGTTATTTCAAGTGTGTTGGTGATGTTTGAGGTCCCGAGTTGAAGAATAAAGAATCAAATGTGGTCTTGAGGTTTCTTATGTACACATAATGAAGGGTTCTCAACCTGAGAAGGATTTTCATGTGTTTTTTGGCACATTTATCTTCTACATGAGCACCTAATGCATTCATGGTATATGGGGAAGGGTCCTATCTCAATGTTTCAAGCATTGGTTTCTAGATTAAGGGCCTAAGCTTTATCAATGATTGTTAAGACTGTAAGATGGTTAAAACCTCTCTAAAACCCTAACTATGACCCGATATGGAAGATCTTGTTGAAAGTGTCTCAAAATGGATCGGATGACCTATTTTGATGATTGGAGCATTTAGTGAACTCTCCTAGGTACCTTCATGTGGCATTGGTCTATCAAATGAGCAAGTGGACCCTACAAGAAAAGACATATTTCTTAGAAATTTACTATTGTAGGCAAAGTTGACCGAGTCAAAGTTACTAAGTGGATGGAGGTTAAATATTGAGAGTTAAATATTATTCCCATGGTTGTTTTTGAGTAGGTTATAGGCTTCAAATATGATAAACTGATCATGAAAGTTGGGGCCTTGTGAGGAAGATAGTAAGAAAAAGAGGTAGAAGTGGGAATGAGATTACAAATGTGTTTTCATGGATCAGGGATGGATCCAATTTCATTGGGTTGTTTTTCGAGACTTGTAACACATATCTCTAATGGATAAAAGTTGCTCTCAAACTGACTTGTCTAACATAGTGAGGTCTGTATACAGTGAAGCCATGCGATTGGTTTGTAAGACCAATATTGTTATTGAATATTATAATATATTTATTCCAAGAAGTTTTAAAGATGCTTGAGGATTATCTAAACCCATTGGACATTCATGATAGTAATTTTATAGGTGCTCTGAGTCATTATTTTTAGGACTATGTTTTTAGGGATTATGGTAGTTTTATATGTGTTGGTAAAATTAATGTTCCTAAGACATTATACCTAGTTTAAATGTATTTAAAACATAATATGGTCTTATAAAAATAGAATTGAATAATATTTATGCTTTAGTATTCATAGGAAGTGCTATCTCAAGTGTTGGAAGTCGATGTATACATGACTGAGTTTTAAGGTGTTTTGATAGATTTGAGTAAGCTGAGTAATGAGTTGTTCCTAAACCATTATATCTTAAGAAGAGAAATAGAAATAATGTGGTGATATTATATAGATTCCATGGTATCTTATGCATGCATTTAAAGTGTTGAAAAGTTTCTATATATATGTTTGAGATGAAATTACTAAAGACTAGGTTTTGAGCAAATTGGCAGTTATGAGTGAGCTTTTTGATAAGGTGTTCTTGAGTTTTTAGAGCCTGATAGAAGTTTTCTAATGACTTTTTTGATGACCCTAAGGTCATAAAGTTTATATAAATATATGTTTTATGCCTAGAACGTGTTTGTACAAGTTGTATGAGCTTCATCTTTAAAGATAATATTTTTGAGTTAATTAGACCTAATAGGTCTTTAAGGCCTTATTATGATTTCAGGTATGAGTGAAGCATGTGTGACTTATTGAGCATAGAAGAGGTCAATTGAGATTTCTAGATAAGTGTTTAAAAGGCTTGAGTTCTTTGGTGAGTGCCATCTGGGTCATAAAGGTTCAAGTTGTTTCATGGAGAGTGTAGACACCAAAAATCAACACACTATGATTATGAATGTAGAAATACCCCTGGATAACCTTAGGACACCATTTGGACCATTCAACCCTCTAATCCCTAACCAAACTTAACCTACAATCAATTTAACTCAACTAGCTCAACCTAGCCTTTTACCCCAGTTTACCCTTTACCCTCAACCACCGAAGGTTATCCTAAACGTTGACAGTTAGGGTCCACCTCTTTAACCAAAAGCATGCAAACTACTTGCATTTATGTTTTAAATATAAGTTGTCTAAATCTTATTGTGAGCCTTTACATGGATAATTTATTATTAGATAACCAAATTAAACCTTCACTTCCACCTCTTGCTTGTGCTTATAAGAATAAAGGATTTGGGAGGTGAAATCCATCTACAATTGTTGTCAAGGTCTTGCAGCATCAAAGAGTTTCTTTCTTTCAAGTCAATCACTAATAGCTATCCAGTAATCCAACAATCATATCAGAGAGTCAAATCATTTCCACCTCTCTATTGAGCCTTCAGGTATCATTACTTTATCAAAATAAAGCTAAGTTCTACCAATATATCAACTACCTCAACCATCCACCCAATCAACTTCTGGTAAGACAAGTACTTGTTTCCCAACATTCATCTACTTTATTTACATTTTGCAATCAACTTAGACCTTACCCATCTCTTGAAATCCATCTTTTGGATCTCATCAATCAGCCAAATTACCAACTTAAATGCTCACATAAGAACTGTCAATGGTTGACTCAACCATTGATGGTCTATCCAACCATCGATGGTCACCTTGACTACCAACAATCACCTTAACTACCAATGGTTAGCCCAACCATCGAAGGTCATTATGGTAGTGAAAAATAGAAAGATTATTTCACCTACCTACCTCCAACCAAACCTAATTCTCTATGTTCCTACCTATCTACATACCCCTTTCTAATTTTTTGAAGCATACCCAAACCCTCTAGCACTAGTATTAATTAGTTTGTCACTAATTTAATAATTTATAGTGTATTTTCTAAGCAAGCACTCTTATATTCAATTTCAATACCTTTTGATTCATTGATGCAATTACTTTCCTATTTTCTTTATAGGTTTAATTATATAAAATGTGTGGATTGATAGCCCCTAGGGAAGCTCTCACTTCTTGGATCTATTTATTGCTAGGCCATCCACTCAACTATCTATCTAACAAACCAATTTACTTTAGTGCTTTCTTATCTGTAGTTCATTCTCCCAAGCTAAGGAGGAGATCTTCACAAGATTTTGATTTCAACATGCACACTATTAATCAGGTTTTTTAACCATACCATACTTAGTTTCTTATTTTCCCTCTTTCCAATAATAAGCAAGAATTTCATTGAAATAGAGAGGATAAACCTAGTGAGTTAGGTCTTCATGAGACCTGAAGAAGAAATAAGGCCTATTTGAGATAAGTATGACCTATAGGGACTCAAATCACATTTTATTTTGGCCTATTAAGCATTCTAATATCAATTCCATGGTGGACCTAAAACGATAAGAGATCTTTAGCAACCAAGAAGGATATGGACAAGAAAAGTCTTGTATATATACTAGGCATTTTTAGGCCTATTAGTGTGAATGGAGTAAGTGAATAAAAAAAAGGATATTGTAGAATAACTAGAGGTATTTAGACCATAAAAGGAAGATAAAGGTTTAGTGATGAACAGTTGACAAGATACATGTGCATGAGGATCAAGTTCATATGACCTACTCAAGCCATAGAAGCGTTACTTGAGCAAAGAAAGTAAAAGACAATTTTGCTTGTGTAAGAGACAAATTTGAGTGTGATAGAGAAAAAAAAATACCATCATCAATTGTGAGAGGGAAACAAAATAAATGTGGATAGGTTTATAGTGTTATTTTAGTCAGTGATTGATTAGCAAGGGGGTATAGCCTCTTAGCAAGTTGGTGCTTGATACACTTAGGGGTTGGTGTTCTTTGTTGAGTTAGTTCTCAACTAAAATTGATCTATTTGTCTTATAGGATAAGTGGTCTAAGTTGTGTTTCAGTGGGATTTATTCCCCTTAAGGTTTTCCCACTTATAATTTGTGTTCATTATTGTTTTATAAAAGTAGGCATTTCAATTATAGGCCTAGTCATGTGTTTATCTAACTATTCAGGTTAGATTTAGGCTTGTTTCAATGTGGTGTAGGCCTTGACTAATATTATATCATTTAGATATGCTAGCATCAATATACACAAGGCATGAGCATTAAGTTCTCACCTAAAGTGTAGTGGAGAAGGTAATGGTGTCTTTTTTGGGCTAGTTGTGCGATGTTAAAAATCTATTCTTCAATGGCTTGGCTAGTGTAATGACGGTTGTGGGTTCATGAGTGCAAGAATTTTAGGGAACGTTGGATTAATAGAATTTAGGCACTTGAGGATAAACTAGGGATTTGGTTGAGTAATGTAGGCTTAGGTTAGTGCTTAGGCATGGGCATCAGTGCAAGTTGTAGGGTCTCGACCATACTTATAGCTTTTACTATAGTAGGTGTGGGGTTCATCATTACCTACAGGCACTCCATAGAATCACTAGATTAGAATATCAAAAGATATCAACATACATATGATAGAGTTAATACATTAATCTATTTAACATAAAAATAAAACATTTCACCGTTAAACAAGTTCAACAACAATACATATAAAAGTTGATAAAATTAAACAAGTGCTTGGCATAATATTCTAGAGGCTCACAGGAGAGCTTGGGAACTATAATTGGGAGCATCAAATGAATCTCAAAGTACTTACAACTCTAACTTCAACCATCTAGAATCAATTCTCTAGAGCTTCACTATGCCAATTCCTCTCTCTCTCTCTCTCTCTCTCTCTCTCTCTCTCTCTCTCTCTCTCTCTCTCTCTCTCTCTCTCTCTCTCTCTCTCTCTCTCTCTCTCTCTCTCTCTCTCTCTCTCTCTCTCTCTCTCTCTCTCTCTCTCTCTCTCTCTCTCTCTCTCTCTCTCTCTCTCTCTCTAGACTTAGATTCTTTTTATAGAGCTTTAAAACATCTTAAGATCATGGGGAATAGAGCATGTTGATCACGAAGCTAGCATAGGAGGTACACATATCACCATCTCTAGTACGCTTGGATTTAATGTGAAATCACTATCTCATGCACCCATTTCACAATTTTAAGTGATTCAAAAAGGAGTTGTTAGCTCCCCACCACCTGGCAATACTAAATGATAAAATAGTAATCATCTACCCTAATTACATCACACCTAAGTGTTCACTAAGTCAGTGCAGGTCCAATACTTAGGTAAAAAAGGGGCCCAATATTACCCCATCAAAATGTTATTCCATCCTCAAACTATCCTTCCAGTGCCTTAGGTGAATAAAACTTGGGCATGCTCTACTATAATTCTACCTTGAAGTCCTCAAAGCCCTGAATTGTGAGCTTGACTTTGACAATGGTGCCATCTATCTTCATAGAGGTAGCCTCAAGCATGAGCATGCCATTATTTTATAATTATTTTTGAAAGTCCTTTATCATTTCATTTTATTTTTTGAGACTATCATCTAAGATGGATCCTTGATCACTTGCCTTTGTCTAAAAGGCATAGAAGAGTTCTTCCAGGTCTTGCTCCTAGATTTTGACCTGGGTGCTCAAAGTGTTGACCTGTACCATAATCTGTGTCCTCAACCTTGTTAACATTGAATTCTTGCTTCATCCAGGCATCCTTCTCCCCCTTTGCCTTTTGGAGTTGCACGTTGATGACTAACACCTAGGTGGAAAAGTTAAAAAATATAACTTTGACATCTTTTGCATTACCTTATAGCTTTATAAAGAGGTCTTCTACCTCATCGAACTTCTTATTGAGATTTTTCTTGATGGCATCAGAAGGGTCTTCCTGTAATTTTGGTTCTGGATTAATTTGTGAGAACATCTACTCCACCAGTGCATACACGTTATCAACTTCAAGAAATTTATAAGTGTCAATACCAACCAAAAGGGATGGCTCTGCTTCTTTTACGCACTTGGTCAACTTTTGGAGCTTGAGTTTCATGGTGCTAATCTATTCATATACCTTTAGCACTATATTATTCCATTTTATGGTGAAAACATTGTTAAAAATGTTTTTGTATGCTACTTTAGAGGCCATTCAATTGAGGGCATTAATCAACCTTACTAGATTCATTTATTGAGAGTTGACAAGTTGGTAGTCATGCCCCTCCTTTGATTTTCTGATGCTTTGTATTGCTTTCATTGGCACCTAGAAGTGAGGCTCATCCATATAGAAATTAAGTATAAAGGAAACTTGGTGGTGTATAATCATCATGGTGGCTCTTGGGGGCATGTATTTTAACATGTAAATATCTTTATCTTGGGTATAACCTTATTACAACTTCTCTCTATAGCTCAGCTCAAATTCCTATTTTTTGATGGCCAATTCGATGTACTCCTATTCATCTCCACTGGTGCTAGTACTTCTTTTAGTGCCTTCTTCTTCTTCCTTGTCTTGTAGGGATGATTCTTCTTCATACTCCTCCCCTTCATTTGATAGGGATCAACAAAGGGGATTCATCACTAGAGGCCCATATGTGATGGATAATATAGGAGCCCATCCACCTTATATTCTCTTCCTTATAGGGGTTGATGTAGAAAATTCATCACAGGAGGCAATATTCAACTTGATGCACTCCTTTATCCCCTCAATTGTCTCTCCCTTATTCTTCTTCGTTGAATTTTTTATCTCAACTAGCACTGGCATTCCTTTATAACCAATCTAGATGGGAGGATCATTTATATAAATAGTATTAGGGCCCTTCATCCTTGGCTTAATCTCATAGTATAACCTATGGATGTACCCAAGTATGGTTTCTTCTTGAAGGGGGTAGATTTCGATGTGATTTGAATCATCCTCTTCATCCTTGGTTTCTTTTTTCCCTGATTACACAAATTAGCACTGCAACCTATTCCTCTGCATGTCTAATTCCCTTACTAGGATATCCAACTACTGTGCATTTAGGATCCTTTGGAGTGTATCCTTGAAAAATTTGGCCAAAAAGGTGTATCCAAGCTTCAACCAACTTGAAAATGTTGCCATCAGTCAGTGCCAAGAGTACTATGCATAAGTGCTACATAATGGAAAAGTTAATCATTCCATACATGATCTTAGGGAGATCTTAAGGGATGCATCACTCCATCCTAAGTGATTCTATGTAGTGATGGCACCAACCCATCACTCAAGTTTTGTATTTTGCATAGAAGGAAAGGGGTAAGTGAAATCTTTTTAGTTATATGCTAGGGAGTCATTATTCTCTAAGAAAATATAGAGATTGTCCTTGTCACCATCTAGTAGTTTGATCTCCTCCATTACTATTAACATTGAAATGGACCCCAACCTAAAGGCCCACTTTTTTATGTGGTAATCCAACACATTATTTGCAAACTCCTTTGATATAATTTTTTCAATATTAAACTTTATGCCTTACATCATATGATAGGTGATGCAAAGGTAAATTTTGGTGACATCAGTCCACTAACCACTGAGGCAAAGTTTAAAACTTATGAGGTGTACCACCACACTCATACCAAGGTCCTTGTGATCCTTAATGGGGAATGTGAAGCCCTCTTTGTAATAATTTAAGAGCTTCACCTTACACTCCACCTCTTCATCATTGATTATCATGTCATGAATATCTTTTTTGATGTTTAAAAACCTAGTTATCCTTCCTATAAAGCACATCAAAATCGTCATGCACCTCCCTAAAAAATACATGAAGTCCCCATGGACTCATAAAATAAGACCAGTCATGAGTTTCTCTAGTTCTCTAATGCATGGTAAATCATAAATTTGAGTTACATCAGAGGCTGTCCACCTATCTAAAATTGAGACATCAAACAAAGTTGTACCCTACTCCCTTTTATTTCATATGTCAACCATCTACTCTAACGTGAGGTCTTGTACATATCTAGAGGTATGGTGTTTATACTCATTCAACTAGAAAGTGTGAACAAAATAATTCCAATATTCCCCTATTAAGAATTATGGGGGAAATTTCATCACCTAGTAGGACATCTTCGTTAGCACTTTGGTGTTGACTTGTGAAACAATGACTCCTACTAGAAGTTCTAATATTCTTGCAATGTCCACTTCTACTTTTGTACATGATAATTTTGTTTCTTTTTGTTCTTGCTATGAACTTGATCCCTTCTGCTTCTTTCCCATCCTAAATATGCTAGTATTGAAGCACAGTGGGTTTGGTTTGTTGAAGCATCAATTTTTTATTGGCACTTCTCAGTCATAAGATCAGTGTCTATATCTTTGACCTTCAAGCTTCATGTACTGTCAAGGGTGGCCATGATGGAAAATCACTTTCATATTGATTGGTTCCTATATAAATCTTTCCCCATACCTCTCCACACCAATCTCTAAATGAATGTAAAATCTCTTGCTTCACAGTTGTTCACTTTTGGTGCATATAGGTGCTCAAATTCTCACTCTAGTATAGCTTTTGTGCTTAAACTCTCTAGTTTGTTGGTTTTGCTTTGGTTTCCTCTAAGTCTCAATTTTGCATAATGTTTGAAATCAAAACCAATCTACCACTTAATATTTTATACCTTACTTCTATCTACCATCTTTAATGCAGGGCTTTAATGGTATAGTGGCATTTAGATTGATTCAACAATGCAAAATTCTATGAAATCCATGAAAATACTCTACCATCAACACATTTAATGTAGATATTTATAACTCCACCATAACCTCATTAAATGTTCCTAATGGTTATTTGGTGAAGTGATGTGTAGTTCCACTGGTCACTTCTCGCTCAAGTCTGGGTGGATGCCAACTATCTTTGATGATTCTTCTTCTATGCTTTGTTCACTTGACATGACCTTCACATTTCTTATGGCAACCTAGGTGCAACACTTCTCATGTATGCAATTCAGAATCCTTATTTCCATCTTTTATTTTTCTTGTGTTTCTAGCACTTTTATATGTTGATCAGAGTATTGTGATTTGTCTTAGCTTGGCCTATTTGACCCCATACAAATCTCTTATGCTATCCTTCAAGTACTCGATTCTCCTATGTTGGTTCTATTATGAATTAGTATGTTGTGTGTCTTCACTTTATCTTATGTCACTCTCTCAATTCATAATTTTTATAAGCTCAGTGAGTTCTATACATATAGAGACTTAGGGTTTTAGCATAGGTGCTTAGGAAATAGCCTTGATCAACTCACTCAATTGTAATTATTCTTGGAAGTAACGAACTAGCCTTCTTATGGGCCTAAAAATGCTTCACTTTTTGAATCTTATGCATGAAGGTCTGATGTGCCCTGTATTTCACTCTAGTAAACTTCACACACTCATAACTTAGGTGTTTGTCCTCAGGTGCTTGGAGAACATTTGTACTGGACTTACCCAGTTAAAATTATTCATGAAAATGTTAGAAACATTCTAACTGGTGGCTTCAAAGTTCCACTTATTCACTCTTTACACTACCACCTAAAGAATAAAACAAAACAAAAAGGACCATTACTAGTGACCAAGAATTTAGGGTTCTCATGGCACAAGTACCACCCTATTACCAATATGACTTCAAACTATTGCCATCGAAATGCCTACAAATCATTTCACCTAACAACATATGCAACTTGCATGAACTATCTCTAAGATGTTACAAATGATATAGGGGCCCATCCACCCTACTATAGTTTGCCTAGGACCTTGATATACTTGGATTCATAGAGAAAAATTAATGCTACTTCTATTAACACCTTATTCTTTATATGTTTGTCATGTTAGAGATTCTAGCACAACTTTTCTATATATTGGCTGCTCTTTTCTTAGGTGACATCTCATCTAAGCATTTTAGGTTTTTCAACCTTACATTTAGTGATTTGGTCATCTAATTTACCAATGCATGTGACATATAATAATGGTACTAAGAATTCCATCTGCAAGATCACCTTAGTGCTAAACAATAGTTGAAATGTTGTAGCCTTGTTCAGGGACTTGTAGGTTGTGTGATATACCCAAAACATTGTCAAAACTCAATCATCCCAATCCTTATGACTAACATCACATATATTTATGAGGTACATCCCTAAGATCTTATTGAATGCCTCAACTCTTCCATTTATTTGTGGGTGATAACGGTAATTTTATGGTGCACCAACATATACTCAATCAATAATATTCACATCATTTTTTTTGATAATGTGAATGTCCCTATTGTTAGTCAGACTAAGTGAACACCCATATCATCTTATTATGTTTTCCTAGATGAATTGTTTGGCTATGGTGGCTATGAAATATTTTATTAGTGCAGTGTTGACCCACTTGGTGAAATAGTTCATGGTTGCTAGAATGTACCTTGTGCCAGTTCATCTTACTGCAAGGGTAATGGGATCAACAAATTCAATGGCCCATTTCTTAAATGGTGCTTGAGAAAGAATGGCAATGTGGGGCATTATATATCATTGGTTAGGCTTCCCTATGAACTAGCATATGTCACATGTCTTAGTGCAATCCTTCATGTCTTGAAATAGACTTAGCCACCACAAGCCTGCCTATAACACCTTGCATGTCATTGTGTCTCCTATGTAATGGCCTACTACTATTCCCTCATACACCTTAGGTTAGATGGAGTCCCTCTCATTCTCCAAAACACATCAGCATAACACTTCATCTCTACTTAGGTTATACAATTATATGATAATGAGCTAAAAGGGGGGTAGCATGAAATGATAGCTATTTCTTCTCCTTATTTGTCATTATTTGGGGTGTAGATCCAATTGTTAGAAAGGTGGTTATCTCTACCAAATCCTCAAGAATGTGCTATAATTTTTAAAGTTTCATGTTTGTCATGTCTTATTCAATAGGCATCACTACATCACCAAAATTAATGTGTCACAAATCATTTGGCTCCAAGTTTTACTTTTCATGCTTAATAACAACTAAGAACTGGAACTCTTGGAATAGAATTATCCATCTACATATACAATCATTTAAGAAAAACTTGATCACAAGGTAATTGAGCACCTCATGATTAGTGAAAATACGAATGGGGTTTCCAACAAATATTATCTAAATGTTTACAAGGCATAGACCATGACAAGGACCTCATGCTTAGTTGTGGTATATTTCTACTTTGCCTTTGTTAACTTTCTACTATCAAAGGAGATTGGATGATCTATTTTTCCTTCACCAAGCTACACCAAAATTATGCCAATCATAGAACTAGAAACATCAACATAGATGTGGAAAGGGGTCATCCAATTAGGGAATTACAAGATAAGTGTGCTAGCTAATCTGAGCTTCGAGGTCTCAAAGGCATCTTCTTACACTTTTTTCCAATAGAATGGGTCATCCTTGAAAAATATTTCTTTTAGTGGCACCATAATATTCATGTAGCTCCTTATAATTTTTTTATAATATCCATAGTGGCCAAGTAAGGTGTGAACATTTTCTTATGTAGAAGGAGCCTGGAGCTGAATGATGATGGAAATATTTGTTGGATTAATGAACAAACCATCCTTATAAATGATGTGTCTAATTAGGTTTACAAATGTGGTAAAAAATATGCACTTATTTAGGTTCATGGATATCTGAAGCTTCTTTCACCTGTCAAACATTAGGCATAGATTGTCATAGTGGTCCTTGATGAAGCCATACCCCATCTAGTCAATAAGATTAACTTGGAAGAACCTATAAATGAAGCCTTTAAACATGGTGATCACCACTCTTGAGAACGTGAATGGTGTGTTATTGAGTCTAAAGTGCATCACATTATAATGGAATAGCCCCATTTAGTCATAAAGGTTATTTTGGGCTTGTTCTACTCCTCAATCTAGACTTGGTGGTAGACAAAGAACCCATCAATGAATGTGTAGGTCTCGTAGCATGTGATGCCTCCAAGACTTTGTCAATTAATGGAGTCAAGAAGTGTTCATTAACATAGGCAACCTTCAACATTTTGTAGTTGATGAAAATTTGAATGTGCCCATCATTTTTTATTCTTAGTACCATTAGATTCACCCACATAAACTCCTGCATAGGGTAGATGACCCCTATAACCAATATTGCATTGATCCCTATTTTGACATTGGTGCAGAGGTTGAGATTCATCCTATAGGGGCACTTTTTGACCAATATTGTGTTGTCAATTAAATTTATTCTCATATTCCCAAGGCATGGATGGGTGCTCATTCTTGTAACATGATCGTGATGGGAATCTTCCTCTACTGCATCCTCTACCTCACCCTTTGGTACCTCTTTGGTTCCCATAGCAAAAATTTTATTATCTATAACCCTCATTCCCTTGGTTCACATACCCTCTAGCTATTGTATTTTCCTATCGTGTGCTTCTCTCCATGTTTTGGTGGATCTCATCAATTACTTGGTAGTCAACTATGTTCTGAGCATAGGAATCACACAACTTGTAAAAAAGGGTTGTGTTGACCTGACTAATGTGTTGAAAGAAAGGGTAGTTGTGAACATCATTCACCTCCTAAAAACCTTCACAGCTAAGAAGAAATCTACACACATTTATCTGATGGAAGTTATTATTATTATGACCCTCATTTCATA
>JARHVA010002240.1:1882500-1900000 GCA_037957365.1 Torreya grandis
CCATATACAAGAGTATTTATTTCATAGTTAAATAGTACCTTAGATTCTTTAGTTTATGCAGAATGGCATAGAACTCATGGTCATAGAATAAATAATATATCTTAGCATCACTTAGGTTCTTTCTGGATTATGTCATGTACCTTCTTTGTTGTATTAACAACACTCCGATCACTTTACCAATTACATTGTAATCCACTTGGAATACTTTATTAAAATATTGAAATTTTTAGTATATGTAAAAGGTTAAGATAGATCTATAACTTATCCTACTTAGTAAATCAAAGCTCCAAGAAGGTCATAAAATAACATTTATTTTTATATTGTGATCATGAAAAAATCATATCCACTATAGAAACTAAGGGAAAACCTATGACACAACACTAAAGGAGAGGGTTCTTAAGCCTCTAGGCAAATAATATCATTTAATAAACTTAGCTAGGTATTTTAATGCCTAAAATAAAATCTAATCTAGAATTATCAAATATTATAACACAAAATGGGATGGTTTATAAAAAATAAAACAAACAAGGGATCATGGTAGGCAAATTGGGGCTTAGATCAGCTAACCTGGAAGATGAAAAGCCTATTAAACTCTATAACTATACTAAGTTTAATTGTAAAGGTAATATAATGATGGTGTTCTACATTAAAACCTATTACTTTGTGAAATATCTATATATAAAATTAAATAATAAAATTTAGAGATATTTGAATTTGAGTGAACCTTTGGAATCTTAATACCACCCTTGGCCAATAGGGGTTTGTAAGAGATTATTGTGGTTTTTCTAGGATCACACTATTTGGAATCATATATAGGATAATATATTCTTACTTACATCCATGACTTCCCACAAAATAAACTATCTTTATTCCATGGAAAACCCTAAGCAATGGCATCTTCAAATGTATATCTAGCAAAATTGGAAGTTATAATACTACATAAATAAATGTTCTTCTCTATTATATTGAAGTGAAACTTATATTTATATAAATGGATAGGTATCAAACAACACACCAACACACACACACACACACACACACACACACACACACACACACACACACACACACACACACACACACACACACACACACACACACACACACACACACACACACACACACACACACACACACACACACACACACACACACACACACATTCTTGAGCATTCCCTTCAATTGGCATTGCGACATAAATGGATAGGTATCAAACAACACACACACACACATTCTTGAGCATGCCCTTCAATTGGCATTGCGACATGGAAATCATTGAAGCAAGCCATAATCCATATTTAGGGGTGTTTCCCTAAAAATTATAACTAGGGCCATAAGTGTTACACAGGCCAATTCTATGGCTGAAGCTTTCTATTTTTTTATATGTCAAATATAATGTTAAAAAATAATCCCAAAATGAAATCTATTTAAATATTTGTTATCCATTAGACATATTTGAATTTTTACATGATTCCTTGAAATAATATTTTGAGGCTAATGCATAATTAGAGGGTTTGGTTCTCTTAATCCTTAAGTTTGTATTCTACAAATTTGTTTGTATTTATTTAATTATTTCTAATAATGACAAGATGTGGTGCTCCTAATCAGTAAGTGTGCATTCTCTTTAAATAATGAAGAAGAAAAATTTATTTTTATTTATTTTATTATTTTTTCATATTTTTTAGTTGTTTTCTATTAAAAAGTTATATCTTATTTAGATACAACAAACTAAAATAAGATACAACAATTCTACAACTAAAATTTAAAAGAGTTCAAATTCATTAATGAAAAAAGGTCTAAATTGCTTCAATAGAATGCATATATTATTATATGAGTTAGGTATAAGAATAGATTCAAAATAGTTTGAAGAGATCCAAATATTTAGGCCAACATGAGAATGAAAATACAGGGGTCAGGTAAAAACAAAATAATTAATGTGCAAACTTGTACATATGTTTTTGAGAAGAAGAAACAAGATTATATAAAAAAAACCTTCTCTAAAACCTTAAAACAAATAAAACAAAGGCTAACATAATATTTTTGTCACTCAAATGGTTAAGACTAAATCGAAAAGCCTTTTTGGCTTGAGAAGAACCTAGTGACATTTCAGAGAGATTTTGAAATGTAAAAAAACTTCATAATGATAATAAAAAACTTTGAAAAAAATAAAATCATGACTTTGTAGACACGTACAAAACTTTTTAATGAGAAGAAATGACTTTTCATCTCTCAACTATGTATTAGGTAGGCATATATAAATATTATTAACCCATATAATCATTCAAAAAGAAAAATGTGGTCCTCATATTTCCTGTTACTTTCTTAAACATACATATTAAGTAATTGTAAAGGACATGATTCTATTATGTCTTATTCAAATATAAAGATATTTAATTTCAAGTAACACAAAAAAATATTAATAAAGGCATTTTTAAAAATAACTAATAATTCTATGATGTCAAATAATTTATATTATTTAAAAGACAAATTCTATATTAATTTATATTATTTATAAGATAAATTCTATCTTAATTTATGTTATCCACAAAATAAATTCTATTTTGATTTGATGAAACTAACGTCTAAAATAAAACTTCTATTTTTAGTAGCTACTATTTTTAGTAAGCTATATCTTCAAGTGCGTGCAACTCTAAAAATTTCCCTAAATAGCCTAAATACTAGAATTAGACTATCAAATGAATTTTAACTAAAGTTCATGTCTAGTCCTAAAAATATATAATTTTTAAAAATAGAAAAATCCTAAAAAGTTATTGAATTGAATTTTCAAACCCTATTTTTTTAGCATCATTCTCCTCTTATTAAAAATAACTCAGCTCCCGTGAGTTGATTTGATTGTAGTACTACCATTTTCCTCTATCAATCTTCTTCAACTCTGATTATGTAATCCAAGTGTTATATTCTTACTTCAATCATTCCCATTGCACCAAATACTTGTAATAATTCCCTTACCTTATGCTTATTGTCTTCATAACCAAAACCTGAACTATTTTTTCTTTCTTCTTCTTTGGAACTTATTATTCACAATTTAATTCTTCATCTTCATCATATTCACCATATTCTCCATGAAATTCATATAAATTTGAAACATTAAATACTGGAGAAATATAAAAATTCTATGGTAAACTTACCCCATAGGCATTGTCATTGATTTTCTTCATAATTCTACATGGTCCAGTTTTATTGTACTTCAACTTATTATATGTACCTTTTACAAATATCTCTTTGCTCAAGTAAACCATTACCAACTCTTCTTCAAATACCTTGGATCTTCTTCTAACATCTAATGCTTCTTTATTTTTCTCATTACGTTCCTTCAACTTTCTTCTTACTCCTTGTAACTATTGTATATGGTCTAAAAATGCTTCTACATCATTGCTAATTCAATCTATAACTGGTAATTGTAACAAATATAAAATACAAAATGGATTTATCCCATAAAAATTTTGAAATGGTGATTTTCCTATTGATCTATTCACTGAACTATTATACGCAAACATAGCTTGTGGTAATTCCAAGTCCCATTGCTTTGGCTTCTCTCCCACTATGCATCTCAATAAATTTCCCAAGCTCATATTCACAACTTATGTCTATCCATCTATTTTTGGGTGATATGCACTACTGAATTATAACTTACTACCCATATTCTTCCACAAATTACTCCAAAAATGAATTAGAAATTTCATGTTCCTATCTAAAGTAATAGTTTTTGGAGCACCATGTAATCTCAAAATATTAATAATAGTTTTTTTGTAACTCTAGTGTTATAGGTTATAGACCTTATAGTAAGTGTTTTAAAATAATTCTGAAACTGAAATATTTGTGAGCTTATGTTCATAATCTGAAATTTACAAGAGTATGCCAAAATCAATAAACCTATGCAAGATCCACTAATGTTGTGTCTTATACTATGCGATTATTCAACTTCACCAAGTATAATTTTATTCCATTTTATGTGTCTTACTCTATTCCTTGGTGTCTATAATTTCTTCTATTTTTTCTTCATGTTATCTAATTTCTGCATATTCTAATCTTGTTTGTACAAAATGAGTTCCTCCTCATCATATTTTCTTGTCCCTTATTGGTGATCATATAGGTCTAATGCATTGAATATGGGTGATATATCCATATGTTCAAGTAATTTTATCTCACAAGAATGGGTAATAATTTTGTGTAATCTTATTAATGACCCTATCTTCTTCATTTTTAGTTTATTTCATGTTTTTCATGGGAACATCTCCTTGTGTAAATACACCATCACTAAATCTACAACTTCATATTCTGATATGCTTTGTTCTAAATGCCTATGTGATTCCTAATATAATTTTTAAAAATATTCGATGCACTCTTCTAGTTACACTCTCTTTCCTTTCTATATACTTATGTTGTAAACTCTACATTCCCCCTTAGATTGCTTCCATATGTGACCTAGAAAGGTATTTTTCCCATCCACTAGTTAATTGAATTAATATACTCAAAATTATGCTAACACCAACACTATGTCCCATTGTTTGGGATTATCTCTTACTAGACATCTTTAAAAATTCCTAATAATTTTATTCATTACCTTAGTTTATCCATCAGTATCCATATGGTATGTTGATTTGAAGTTTATACTTATCCCCAACTTCTTTAATAGTGTACAACAAAAATGGACTGCACTTTTTTTTATCCATGTCCAATATTATGATACATGATAAACTATATAAATTTACCACCTCATGAACTAATAAGTTGGTGATATTTTTTTCATCTCTCATCTTATTGCATGCAATATAATTTGTCATATTGTATAATTTTTCCACAACTATAAGAATGGAATCATTCCCTCATTGTATTCTAAGAAATTATAACACAAATTTCATCTTGATGTCAGCCAAGGTTTGTCTAGTATGGGTATTTTTGTATAAAACACTAAGTTATTATTTTTACCATTCACCATCTATAAAATGTTTTATCTTCACATGTATGCCATTTTTAGGCTAATTTTTCTAGTTTTTTTTTGTAACTAGATTATTTAATCAATCTTACTGATGTTTTTCCTTTATGAGGTTTTCACACATTCAACCTATGGATATAAATAACTACTCTTCTTTGAACAACATTCCATATTTTATGATTTAATCCAACCATGGTGTCTGTTCCATTATTTTTGTATGATGCATACTCTCCATGCATCATGATATTCATGATATTTTTTTGATATCTACCTCATAAAATCGAATTCAAGGACTTTTACTTGAATTTAATTTAATACAAGTGATATCTACTTATTGTATCAAGAACATTATTTAACTCCCATTTTATATGTTTTAGAGAAAATGTGTAACTTTGTATTAACTCAACACATTTCACATGTATTTAATTAAACTTTCCTTTACTATTGATGAATTATAGAACATGATTATCCATATATAAGAGTATTTATTTAAGAACTAAATAGTAGCTCAAATTCTTTAGTGCATGCACAATGGCATAGAACTCATGGTCATAGTATAAATAATAAGTGGTCTTAGCATCACTTAGGTTCTTTTTGGATTCTGTCATGTACCTTCTATATTGTATTAACAATACTCCAATCACTTTACCAATTACATTTTAATCCACTTGGAATACTTTATTAAAATATTGAAATTTTTAGTATATTTAAAAGATTAAGATAGATCTATAA
The DNA here is from genome assembly GCA_037957365.1 of Torreya grandis. Taxonomy (NCBI): domain Eukaryota; kingdom Viridiplantae; phylum Streptophyta; class Pinopsida; order Cupressales; family Taxaceae; genus Torreya; species Torreya grandis. The sequence continues at coordinate 1,888,190 of JARHVA010002240.1, forward strand.
CTTATCCTACTTAGTAAATTAAAGCTCTGAGAAGGTCAAAAAATAACATCTATTTTTATATTTTGATCATGAAAAAAATATATCCACTATAGAAACTAAGGGACAACTTATCACACAACACTAAAGGAGAGGGTTCTTAAGCCTCTAGGTAAATAGTATCATTTAATAAACTTAGCTACGTATTTTAATGCCTAATATAAAATTTAATATAGAATTATCAAATATTATAACACAAAATGGGATGGTTTATAAAAAATAAAATAAACCAGGGATCATGGTAGGAAAATTGGGGCTTAGATCACCTAAATTTGAAGATGAAAAGCCTATTAAACTCTATAACTATATAAGTTTAATTGTAAAGGTAATCTAATGAAGGTGTTACACATTCAAACCTATTACTTTGTGAAATATCTATCTATAAAATTAAATAATAAAATTTAGAGATATTTGAATTTGAGTGAATCTTTGGAATCTTAATATCACCCTTAGCCAATAAGGCTTTGTAAGAGATTGTTGTGGTTTTTTAAGGATCACACTATTTGGAATCATATCTAGGATAAAATATTATTACTTGAAATCATTAATTCACACAAAATAAACTATCTTTATTCCAAGGCAAACCCTAAGCAATGGCACCTTCAAATGTATATCTAGAAAAATTGGAAGTTATAATACTACATAAATAAACGTTCTTCTCTATTAGATTGAAGTGAATATTATATTTATATAAATGGAAAGGTATTAAGCCTTCCATATTTTTAGCCAGAAACATCATCCCACAATGAATTTATTCTAATAATTTACCATTTAGCCTCAAACTAGGTTGACCTAGTTTCATAATGCATATGATACCATTCATAACTCGGTCGACCAAGGCCAAATTAGAAATCAAAATGAGTTTTTTATTAGTTAAGGGATATTGAGAGAAGAATTTATTAGGTATTTAGATAAGCATGGTTTATTTCCTTATAGATTTGGATAAGAAATATTTGTAATGGGTTTAGGTATTATAGAATTAACAAATAATATTTCAAAGCACCAATTGTCTACCAACAAATTTATTAGTGCACACTTTACGATATGAACTCAGAGAGATTGAAACATGACAGGTTACTAAAAGAGATAAAGTGTCAATAAATAATAAATTTTAAAAATATTATTTATATACATATGCCCCACCAAAAGCTCATCACGTGTCATAGTAATGTAACATGGGATGGTGCTTTGGGAAAGAACATAATAACAACATAGTTGAGATAATTGAAATGAAGTGCATAAATAAATGTGGTGAAAATAAAATAAAGTAAATAAAAGTACCATACATATACCTTGACTTATGTTTTATCTAAATCAATGTAAATTTAAATATCACTGTCTCAATCACAGAGGGTATAACACTTAATTTGAGAAACTGTAGGGTAGAAGGATAAAAATATGTGTAATGTGTGCATACATGAGATGGTCAAATTAGTAATAAATAAATCTCAAAAGTGATTAAACTACTTGGAAAATTGGCAAGCCTAGATAACAAAAGCTATGTTAGAACCAAAATACCAAACATATAATGATAAAAAGATGAAAATGTAATTAGAACATACTAAATTATGTGAAAAATCAAGTAAAACATTATAAGTAAATGAAATATCATTATGAGTAAAAATAAAACAAAGATATGTAAATAAATGAAACATAACCTCGTGTGAAATTAGCATGTCAAATAAAGCACAAAGTAAACATAAATTACAAAAAATGAAAATTTAAATCGAAATGTAAGACAAGCATGTTAATTCAAACATTATTTAAAACATACAATGATGTCAAATGTCCAATTTAAGATAAGCGAAGTCCAAAAAAATCAAACAAGTATATAATGGATAAATGAAAATTCAAAATCTCTAAAGAATGACAAATCAAACTAAGAGTGTATTCTAATTTATGATGTAAGAAATTACAACCACATAATGACATGATAAGAATGAGAATGAGATGTTGTGGAAAGAATATTATGTAAAGGTATTTATGAGGAAGATATGATGTTCAATATACACCTGAGGCCCCATTACAACAAACTAAAAATATGATGTATGATAACCTTCTATTTCTCCAACCAAATGAATATATGATGTTGGATGACATTGTCTCCCTCTTCAGCACTATATCTCAGAATGCTCAATGCATTCAATATCCAACCGATGTCTAACTGCCACCAGTATAGAATATGATGTATGCAGAGGAGGATCCATTTTTTACGAAATTGTAAATTTATCAAACCCATTTCTTAATTGGAATGTTTTTTTTCCATATAAAGTTATAGTAATATGTGATGTCTATAAGTTCTAATTATCCATAACTAATTTTCATAAAAAATATATATGTACTAAATTTATGTTTCTAATAACATCACACACACACACACACACACACACACACACACACACACACACACACACACACACACACACACACACACACACACACACACACACACACACACACACACACACATTCTTGAGCATGCCCTTTAGTTCGCATTACGACATGGAAAGCATTAAAGAAAACCATAATCCATATAATGTTACACAAGACAATTCTATGGCTGAATCTTTCTATTTTTTTATATGTCAAATATAATGTTAAACAATAATCCCAAAATGAAATATTATTAAATATTTGTTATCTGCTGGCCATATTTGAATTTTTTACATGATGCCTTGAAATGATATTCTGAGGCTAATGCATAATTGGAGGGTGTGGTTCTCTTAATCCTTAAGTTTGTATTGTAAAAATTGGTTTGTATTTATTTCATTATTTTTTATAATTACAAGATGTGGTGCTCCTAATCTATAAGTCTATATTCTCTTTATATAATGAAGAAGAAGAATTTGTTTTTATTTATTTTATTATTTTTTTAGATTTTTCAATTGTATATATATATATATATATATATATATATATATATATATATATATATATATAAAAGATATCAATATATATCATTATCTATAATTGTATTCTATTTATGTTACAAACTTAATATAGAAACCTCAAAAATGATATCTCTCAATATATTCTACATAAATTTATGTAAGATATATACTAGTATAACTCAAATACTTTTCATATTTTGAAATAATATTCAACTTATAAATTGTTAAATGTAAAAATTTATCTATTTCATTTTATCCAAGCTGATGAAATTTCTAATACTTACATAACATCTCCAATTTTAAATTAAAATAAGTATTTCTTCATATTTTGTTATAAATGTTTATAGATTAAAATAGATTTGGAGTTATATGCAATGTGTATGAAGACATTTTGTAGGTGAATGAGTGATAGGCTACAAAAAAAATTTGATTTACGATTGAGGTACATATAGAATTAGGGAATTATATATCAAATTGAGAAAATTGATCAGATTATGGTGCATGGATGTTGTTCATGTATGTAATTTTCTATTTTAAGTTGGTATTAAAGGAACTAAAGGTAGTATTATAAATATAAATATTTTCTACAACCTTTGATACATTCTATTTATATTTAGAAATGAAAAGACATATTAAAATCCTTTCACTCTAGCATTTTAAATAATATAATTAAATGAGTGAACTTATACACAAATAATTATAGTATCAAAAAGTTAAAATCTCATAATTGTGTGTATAAATATACATTTTGCACACCCTTCTCTCCTATACATTTACCTTTTATCGATATGACCTCGCCAATTTTATATTAGTTACCGAATAGAATTCCCTTATCTATAATATGCTTATTATCCTAATTAGATTATCTTTTAAACATTATTTGAACTTTTCCTTATTTCCAACTGCCTCTAATCATAATCATAATTATATGGATTTGGATTAACAAAGACATCCACTTGTGTTAGATATATCCAAGTAATGGAATATTTAGTCTATACTTTGCAATGTGATCTTTTGTTCCACAATAATTTAATAAATAAGTGGAACTAAATAATTTGTAAGTGATTATTATTAATAACAATCACATTGAGATAGGAGTCTAAAGGATATTAGGAGATTTGAATGAGAAAGATTTCCTAGATTTTAGGAGACTTAAGTGAGGAAGATCTCCTAGATTTTAGGAGACACTTTCCCCTATTTATGTAACCTGATATTAATTCAATAATTAAGTTTTTGAGACCGATCATTTTATTGTGCTTCTCACATTGTCCATTAATAAAATAGTTCCCATCAGTGGTATCAGAGCGGGTCCCTCCTGGACTTCTCTGAAATAAGGAGGCAGACAATGGGAATATAGTGTGGACCACATGCATACCTTGTTATTTGTTAGTCTTTCATTTGTTTTTTTCTATGTGATTTACAATGGGTAGCAGTATGGACTACATGCAATCCCATTGTGAATTGTTTGTTTGTTGTTTTTTTTAGGTGTTTTTGTAAGCACTTACTCTGGTTATTTTTTGAAGCAGTTTCAGCGCATTTAGACCCAGGTCGTACATTTGTAGTTTTCCTGCATTAGACATGGCACACCATTGTGAATTGTGTTGATCGATGAAGCATTGCATTTCAGCGGTATGTGTTGCACATATCAAATTCCACTTGAATGCGGCTTATCAGACTTGTTGAAATCAACTCCAAGCGGCGACATTGGTAACTCGTAGATCAGATCAAGAGCTCAGCTTAGATCTTCACTCCCGGATTTTTCATCGACAAAGCAATCTACTTGGCTATTGGAGAGATCTGGATCCATGCACATATCAAAAAGATCTTTCTGTTCTCGAATCCGGAAGCTATCACACCAGCCACACCGTCCTCCATTCATAGTGGCAAGTTAATTTCTCAGCACAGCTCAAGCCCCAATCCTCTAACATGGTCTTAGCATCAAAATCTTCTCGGCATCCACATGATTTAACTCGGCTTCCTGAGTTCGATCTCTGCCTTGTTCGACCAGAACTCTCAAAACTGTGACCAATAGTAGATCGAGAACAGTGGTGGCATCCCTACTCCACATCGGCGTCCTCCTTACATGATCCTTCCTACAGACTTTCCTCACACCTCGGCGTAAAGACCTAGTCTCACAATGGCAAAATCTCTGTAGCGATCTCCTATCAAGATATACGACAATCTCTCTTGCTAGTCCTGGTCAAAATCTTTAAATAAGTAATAGCTTTATTTAATTTTTAATGCCCTGGTATTTGGAAAAATTAAAAAGTAAAATTTACATCCGGAGGAAATCAAGGGTTCTATCCACAATAAAAGCTTCGACGAAAATTCATTTTAAGAAATTTCTTTTAATAAGGAATTTCTTAATAGAAAATTAAAAGGGGGATTATTTAATGGAGGAAGATGCTTAATTAGAAAATATCTTTTAAAGAGAGATTTTTGAAAATTTGTATAACAAGAATAATATTGTCAAAAAGGGAGATATAAAGTATTTTTTATGACAAAGTTTGTAAGGAGGAGTTTATTTTGGGAAAGGAAATTGTAAGGAGTAACTTTTATATGTATTTTGATGTAATATCAGTGGAAACTGATATCCAATAATTATTTAGATTAAAGTGGGGACATTCACAAATGAGGTCAATGCATTTGAATGTGACATTTTCTCCCATGCACACACTAAAAGAGTGGAATGATATAATATTTAGTCTGCACATTGTAATGTGCTCTTTTGTTCCACTATAATTTAATAAATAAGTGGAACTAAATAATTTTCAAGTGATTGTTATTCATAACAATCACATTAGGATAGGAGTCTATTGAAGGATATTAGGAGGTTTGGATGAGAAAGATCTCCTAAATTTTAGGAGACTTGGATGAGGAAGATCTCATAGATTTTAAAAGACATTTCCCCCTATTTATGTAACATGATATTCATTCAATAATTAAGCTTTTGTGACAGAGCATTTTATTGTGCTTTTCACATTTTCCATTAATGGGATAGTTCCCATCACTAAGTATTTTTAAATGGTCTTTTTATAAATTATAATTATTTCTATTAGTTAATCCAAACATTTTTCATCTTGCTGATGTGAGAGGTTACCCAAAAAGTTATTTATATATACACAATATGCATAAACCTATTCATATATAGCAAGTATCAAACAAGGATATATCTAAGCATCTATCTATCACCGAGACATTGAAAGGAATAACCACAAAATTTATAAATTAGAGACTAGTCATAAAGAATAGAGCCTCACCAAGCCTGAAGCACATAATCCAAGTAAAATTTTCCCATTATTAAGTTTTGAAAAATATATTATATATTATATTGATACTAAATGAACATTTTTAAACACATATACCTAACCAAGAGATAAACTTATAGTTTAAGAACTATTTTAAGTTTTGTAAACATATATAACACTTAGCCACTCAATTTTGTGAGGTTTGGGTAGATCAACCCATATTTCTCATTCCCTTTTTCACACATACCTAGTGTGGAAAGAGGATATAAAGATTCAAATTGAATGAAAAAAGTCTCTATACTGTCACAAAGATGTAAGCTTTTGATATTTCATAAAACATTGGTTTATAATTAGTTGTTGTGATTTTTGATTAAATAACTAATGATAAGTCATAAGGAAAATTATGTTAGAAATTACACACTTATAGCTAACATAGGCATCTAAATGCTACTAAATTTATTAAGAAAGGTCAAAATATTAAGTTTCTAGAGTTGAGTGGCTTTGAATTCAAGTTTCACTTATTACTATCACTTACACATAGTCTCAAATTATTTGAAGATAATAGTAAAAATTAAGTACCCTAATCCTCTTATTTATTTCTATAAATAATATTGTGTAATTACACATCTACTTACAATATTAAAATTTTATTATTTTACACATATCTTAGACGATTTAAATATTCAAATGTTATATCTTATTTAGATACAACAAACTAAAATAAGATACAACAATTCTACAACTAAAATGTAAAAGAGTTCAAATTTCTAGCCAAAAAAAAAGCTTTAAAAAGGCTTAAGTAGAATGCAAATACTATTATTTGAGTTAGGTCTAAGAAGAGCTTGAACATAGTCTTAAGAGATCCAAAAATGTAGGCCAACATGCAAATGAAGATATAGGATTCAAATAAAAATAAAATAATTATTGTGTAAACTTGTAGATATGTTTTTGAGAGGAAGAAACAACATTCCATGAAACACTTTCTCTAAACCCTTAAAACAAAGAATACAAAGGCCAACATAATATTTTTGTCATCCAATTGCTTAAGACTAAATCAAAATGCCTTTCTGGTTTGAGAATAACCTAGTGACATTTCAAAGAGATTTTAAAATGTAAAAAAAGACTTCATAATGATAAGAAAAGTCTTTGACAAAAATAAAATCATGACCTTCTAGAGATGTACAAAAGTTTTTAAAAAGAAGAAATGACTTTTGATGTCTTGGGTATGTATTAGGTAGGCATATAGAATTATGATCAACCCATATAGTCATTCAAAAATAAAAATGTGGTCTTGATATGTCCTACTACTTTGTTAAGCATATAGACTAGATAATTGTAAAGGACATGATCTTACAATGTCTTACTCAAATTTAAAGATATTTAATTTCAAACAACACTAAAGAGCATTAATAAAAGTATTTTTCCAAATAATTAATGATTCCATATTGTCAAATAATTTATGTTATTCAGAAGACAAATCCTATTTTAAATTATATTATTTAGAAGATATATCCTATCTTACTTTGTATTATTCATAAAACACATTCTATTTTGATTTGATAATAATCACGACCAAAACTTGTCTACACAATTTCCCACAAAATGCTTTCCCTAAAAATTCATATTTTAGTTTGACGCTAACCATGACCCAAACTTATCCACACAATTTCTCACAAAACGCTATCTCTAAAATCATAAAACAAATCTATAAATATTCCTAGTTAGAAATCCTCCATCAAACTTACTCTTAATGCTTTCTCGTGTACTGTACAGATTATTATTTTTTTAGATTAGTTTTACTTAATAAAACATCAAGTGAGCGCCCATGTCGTGCATTGCATTGTACAAGGAATAAGTGCCCGAATTTTCCATTAAAACTTTATTCAAAGTCATGAATATGAAAACCCATCGTAACCAGTTAATATCATGCGATAAATTAATAATATTTTCGGCAAAGATTTCAACAGACTGAAATAATCGAAAATAATATATTTTGTTGTAAGAAAGGAGTCACAGCATGAAACATCATTACTGAGTAAAATGCATTGTATCTTCACTGCTTGTTAAATGCACCGCAACAAAAGTTTAAAAAATTGAGAGTTTGCTCCTCATTTTCCATCAGATGATGAAAGCTATCACGGATAAGATTTTGTCTAAGCTCGTCCAACTTATCTATTTCCGTAAACATTAACTTTTAAAGTACCAGTCCAACTTATCAAAGATAAAAAGGATACATTTTCTATCTTCCCTACCGTTTACGAAATTATGAAAAGCATTTACAATTTTGTAATGAACCCACGAAATCTCAAGATTTTTAACGTGAAAACCACACAAAACACATTTTGAGAGTCCTAAAAAGACAAATTCTATGGATTCTATCCTAGTTGAGGGTTTTAAATGCATAATATAGCGATATGCTTTAAGTAATGATATTTGAGTGATGGTTGACAAGATGGCGAGTTTGATCTTTGAAGTTGTTACGATGATTTTAATAAGACTTTTTTATGCAAAGAAGTTCAATTCGAGCATGTTTGCAATGGAGAAACTTGATGGTACGTTTTCAAATCTTGAGCCGACCACTCCTTTCAGTGCAAGTAAATGTCCAATTTTGTCATTTTTTCTTCCATAGAGTTACTTATATATCTGTCTAACGAGGGCCTCCTCTCTCTACCACCATATAGCTATATGGGTGCCAACTCTCAACTCTATATAAAGATAGAAATATAGTCTTCCAACTATCTATATGCATTCCTTAATTGTAATCGCCATGTTCCCCCCACATCAGCCTCCTTATTTAGCTATCTATCTATCTATAAAGAGGAGACATGGTTGAGTGCATAACATACATATCTAACCTATTTAACCTCCTCATCCTGATATGGGTTGGTCAAGTGCATAAATGATGAAGATGACCTCATATTAGTTGGGAGACTCTTTATACTCTAATTGGGACCCGATCCTTGCATACGTTATATCTTTTTTGATCAATGGCAATCTTCGACAAAATATCAAGGATTGTGAGGTGTCCTTTATGCATAAGAAAACAAGTTTTAATTTATATATATATATATATATAAATAAAAATACCAAATGAAAACAAGAAAATTTAGAAAGAAATGGAAAAAATCACGGTTATACCAAGCAAAATGAATAAATCCTATTATACTTTCTTAAATTAAAATGTAAAACTAATATTTTATCTATTGAAAGATAATTCACTAAACACTTTCAATTTAGATTTTTGAATAAATTTGATTAAATATAAAATCCTCAATCCTATATATATAATATCCATCTCAAAAGAGGAAAATTGTGTGGTTTAAATCCAAATAGTCAAAATAGTCTTTTGCATCATGGCTCTGTCGATTGGCTACATCCACATTGGAATATTTTGTTGAAGTAAAGTTTGAAACATCCCTAGATAACCATATTCTAAGTTGTAAAAATGTTATTATTAGTACATATTTTGTATATAAGAAGTTATAGATCCCAATTATTATGAATTTATCCCATAGTGAACTCACTCAAAATTAATGTTTGCTCATCTTAACAAAAATAAGTTTAATCAATTAAAATTTATTTAATAAAATAATTTCATAGATTCGCATAGAAAAGTAAAAAAATAAGGAAAAAATATTGTGAACAAAGTACAAATAACATAGAACCTCTCAAGGTTATCATGATTTTTATAATTTTATATTCCTTGAAACATAGATTTATTCTTTCCTTTCTAATACAGAGTTGTATAAAGTTTATATGAGGGTTTGTCACGTCAACTTCAAAACCTCTCACTTCTATAGTCATAGGAGACATTTCATATTCAATAGAATTTTGGCATTAATTTTTAAAAATAAAAATAAAATAGATTTCATTGCACACTTGTTACTTATACAAAAATTTTATGATTTTATACTTAATATTTTACTACCAACAAAAGAAGAGATGAGGTCACTACTGGTAGTATTTTTTTTCACTTCAAGTCAAGGAGAATTAAGAATTTTTTCATCAACAATATTATCCTTCTTAATGCATATTTTGAGCTTGTTTCTTTATAAGTGTGAATGCGAAGAAGAGCAGTCATAAAATGAAAAGAGAAATTGGTTGTACAAGGATAAAGTTCCCCAGCTCTTATAATGTGTGAAATTTTAAGAGAAAGAAGATATTCATTTTATAATTTGATTTTTAGTTTATATTATCAGTCAAAGAAGAAGATGAAGATGGATCTTGAGTGGAAACTAAAGATAAATCCAATATTGAATCTATAGTTATAAACTAAGGAGAGTCTTAATATGAAACCAAAGAGGGATCAAGAAGTAAATTTTGAGATTAGTATAGATGTGATTCTAAAGATCAATAGAGAGGTTAAACCAAAGAATAATTTTGGTATGAATTTATTTCTATGGTATATAATATGTGCAAAGCATTCCACATGACATGGTAAAAGGAAAGATGGTATTTTATGCTTGTGTTGCTTATAAAATTCAATGCAATAAATGTTTAGAAGAGTGTGTTTGGGCCCCTTTTCTCCATCAGATGATCCAGACAAGTTTTTAGTAGTGCACAATGTTTGTAACCAACCTTATTATGAATATGCTTCAAGTATATTAGTTTTATTTTATTTGAATCATCATTTCACTACTCTTATATTTACAGATGCCTATAGTCATGTACTTAGATAGACAAATATTAACAAATATATCAAAATGTGTTAGATCTATCCACATGAATTTTAATAGTATTTTTCAAAAAACAAATTAGTTTTATAGGTTGGTTCAATTTTTTTGAATGTCGGTGGTGTGAGAAACTATCTAAAGAGTCATCTATTTCTACATAGTATGTCTAAACCTATTCCTATCTAGCAAGTATCAAACAAGCACTTATATATGCATATATTTGTCACTTACACATTGAAAGAAATAAGCACAAAATTTATAAATGAAAAACTATTCATAATAAACATGCCCTAACCAAGCTTGAAACACATAATCCAAGTCAATTTTTTCCCTTTTCCAAATTTTAAAAAATGGATTATATGTTACATCCATATCATATGAACACCATTACACACATACACCAAACCAATAGACATAATTACAGTTTAATACGTCTTCCAATTTTTGGATATGTATACAACAATGTGAGATGGTTAGGGTAAGTTTAACCCATATTTTCCAATCTCTTTTTTAGGTAGGCCAAGTGTCAAAATAGGATATAACTTTTCAATGTGAAATAGACAAGTGTCTAAACTTGTACAAAGAAGAGAGATTTTTCATATCATATAAAATATTTGTTTATAAGTAAGGTTTGTGATTTTTGATGAAACAAATAGGGATGGGTTACAAGGATAATTATGTTAAGGATTAGACACCTAGCTAATATAAGAATCTACATGTTACTAAATTACATATTGAAGGTCAAAATATTATGTTTTTAGAGCTGAGTAAATATAAATCAAATTTTCACTTATTTTTATCACTTGCTTACACTCTCAAATGTTAACATAATAATTAGAAATTAAGTACCCTATTCCTCTAAGAGCTATTTTCATTTAAAAAAAGTTTAATTAAACATATACTTATAATATTCATATTTTATTAATTTAGATATATCTTAGACAATCTAAATATTTAAAATTT
>JARHVA010002240.1:1905000-1927500 GCA_037957365.1 Torreya grandis
GTGTGAGTTCTATTTCTAAAATTGTCATCCCAAAATGATTTTCTCTTCATTAGATGAATTAATCAAGATAATGAAAACAACATAGTCCATTACAATTCAACAAATGTCTAAAATGCACAAGCTATATCTAATTGATGACTTGGATAAAATAAAATGATAGAAATAAAATCCAAGTATATTACCATAAACCAAGGCCATGTGAGTAGTTATAATATGAGGAAATACTCTAAAAATAATAACCCAGTCTCTAGTTTATTGCACCATACACCTCTACTTATTTCTCTAAAATATTTAGAAAATTAACCTATTTGAGTGTTTTATAATTAAATCAATATTAATTTTCATCAAACTCTCATTAGATCAAATAATTATGATATATTAGTAACAATTGTAACATGAATTTATTCAACAGTATCATTTATTAGAATTGACACATGTAACACTCATATGAGATGAGTTTAGTAGAAAACTATTAATTCAATTTTTCCCCAATTATATTGAGGAATTCACCAAAACAATACATGAATTATCTAAAATATTACCTTTATATGATTGCCATATCTAATTTGAAAAACTAATAAATCATGAAAAAGTCTAAAATTAATAAATTTTAACATTTTTATTCATCAATGGATTGAATAATACATTAGTGTTGAGGTCAAGATTATGAAACCTATGAATTTGATGGAAGTAGTCAATTTATCTAAATTAGTCTAGATAAATATCAATCCAAAACTTATCTGATAAGTCACTAATAAAGAAAAATAACATAATCATTTCTACCTATACCAATCAAGGCACACAATCACCTCCAATAAAGGTCTTGATGCATGAGGATATGTTTTTTCATAGAGGAAAAATACTATGATAGAATTCTAATGAAAAATATGGACTAGGCCATAATTGTGTCATACATAATATATTGAATATGTTTAGGCACCTTATATGCATCACATATTTCACTAATCTAAGTAAGTCTCAAATGAGGAGAAATAATAATAGAATGGTATAAGTGAGTACCCTTCCCATAAAACATCAATGCAAGCTTTGTAAGCGATAAATACCTCTCAATGTATGAAGTTGGATAATTCAAGGGGCATCAACTAACTATCATTATTTAATTTATAATCACTCATAACTTCATTAACCCTCAGGTTCAGAAGTAGGTGACTTGTTAAGTGTATCCATCCAATAAATTTAAGGTGATGGTATCAAATAAAATAAATATTGAATGTAAAGTAAAGTGTTGGAATGCCCAAGATTACATGGATGATTATAATATTTAGATCTAACATGTTTATACTATAATTAGGTGGTTATGATAGTATGGTCTAAGAATTGATTCACATGGAAGTCAATCATCTAAGTCCCAGCCCATTAAAATCCATAGCAATTTTCATTCAGAAGAAATATGGGCCTTGGAGGTTTTACATGGATTTTATTTTGACCTAAACAAACTTATAAACTATGGTAAATTACCCATTATGATTATGGATAAATTGATATTTGAGTAACATATGGTCAAATTATTCCCCAACCTAGATTTGCGCTTCAACTACCATCATATAAAATTGTGAGAATAAGATGTCTCTAAGATATTATTTAAAACAAATGTTATAAACTATGTGTTCTTGGTGATTCCATTTTCCCTCCAACATTATGAACTTTATTGACCTAGATTATTTACCCTATTATTTATTGTAATTTTCTTATTAAAAAAAATGAATACAAATTTGTACTAAAGAATAAATCTATGCATATACAATAGTAAAATACTAAAATTATCACTATAGTGTTAAAATTAAAAAAATATCTCAAGTTTATCATAATAATGAAAAACATATTTTAATTAAAGGTAAATGATTTAGGATAATCATGCCTTTAATTTTTATATAAATATAAACCTACAATATGATTGCGTGGAATGTATGTAATCTATCAGTGAACTTTGAATCTCTAGGGATAGATAGTCACTTGCTAAAAGTTTAACCTACACATACTTGTCATTTGATAGATTCACATCATGATTTATCTTTGGTATTTAATTCTAAATTTAATAGGTCTTCTATAATTATGCTTTGTGTCACTACTTTTCTATCTTATTTAGATCTATCATATGTGCTCAGATTATTGATTCACCAAGAATAAGCTCTATTTTTTTCCCTTCCTTCTTGACCTAATGTGACTCTTAGAAGAAAAAAGGTTAGGACATTAGGGAGACATTAAGGTGGGTTTGTAAACTGTGTAACCCACATAACCAAAGTAGACATATATGTTGTATTGAGTGTGTTTAAGTGAAATATTCTGAGCAAAGGTTTTGAACCTCATATTACATAATAGTGATAATGTAGATACATGAAAAGTTAAATGTTTATTTAATATAATATAATTCTGACATACTGATATAAGTGTGTAATATATTAGTTTAATGGGATAAAATTTAAATGGAATGAATTGAGAAGATCAGTGCTTTACTAGCTCTTTTCTTTACTTTTTCTTAGTGGATTCTCTTGATTTATGATTATGAGATGACTTAATAAATATAAATGGTGTCATAAGAATTTATACAAATATAAATTAACTTTAATAATGATAAAATGAAATGAATAATGTGAAAGACTTTTGGAAAAGAGTGGAAATACCCAAATAATTACTCTAGTTAGAGTCCTCAACTAAAAGGTAACCAATGAGTCTGACCAGGGTAGACTTGTATAACCTACTAGTTTGACCAATGATAAATAGGGGTCATATATTGGGGGATATGTTGTATTAAACAATACTTAGTCATACGTGGAATCAATATGTGTAAGGGATTCCCATCCATTATATGTATTATGAAACTAAAATATTTGTGAGCTTATGTTAAAAATCAAAAATTTACAAGAGTATGTTAACAACAATAAACCTATTCATGAGCAACCAATGTTGTGACTTCTACTCTAAGATTCTTCCACTTAATAAAGTATCATTTTTATTCCATTTTATGTGTCTTAGTCAATTCCTTGGTGTCTATAATCTCCTCTATTTCTTTCTTAACCTTATCTAGTATCTTCACATTCCAAACTTGTACGTACAAAACTAGTTCCTCCTCATCATATTTTATTATCCCTCCTTGGTGATCATATAGGTATACCACAATTAATATGGGTGATATATCCACATATTTAATTAATTTTTATATAATAATAATGGGCAATAATATTGTGTAATATTATAGATAACCCTATCTTATTCATTTTTAGTTTATTTTATGTTTCTTATGGGAACCTCTCCTTGTGTAAATAAACCATCACTAAATATCCAACTTCATATTATGACATGCTTTGTTCCAAATTCTTGTGTGATTCCTAATTTATTTTTTCCATATATTCAATAAACTCCTCTAGTTTAACTCTCCTTACTTTCTATATACATACATCATACAATATACATATCCCCTTAGATTGCTTCTATAGATGACCTAGAATGGTATTTTTCCCCTGCTCTAGTCCATTAAATTTTTATACTCAAAATTATTCTTACACCAACATCATGTACCATTATTTGGGATTATCTCTTACTAAACATCTTTAAATATTACTAATAATTTTATTCATTACCTTAGTTTATCCATACATTTTCATATGGTATGTTGATTTAGAGTTTATGCTTATCCCCAACTTCTCCCATAGTGTGTAACAAAAATGGACTATAAATTTTTTTATCCATGTCCAATACTATGATACGTGGTAAACTGATGTATAAAAAATGGGCCAACCTTTCGGAGGCCATAACTTTTGACACATAACTTCATTTGAATCGTTCCATGTGCCAAAACAATTGTCTTTGAAATTTTGATTCTACCCTAAGCCATTATATCTACTTATATTTGATTTCAATATTTTTTGGAGGCCAATCATGATCATCTGAGGGTTTGAAATTACCTTTTAATGATTTTTTTGAGAATTTTCTAAATTTAAAAATTATATATTTTTAGAACCAGAAGTCAACTTCAGTTGAATTTCATCTCATAGTCTAGTTTTAATATTTAAGTTATTTCAATAATTTTTTAGATTTTTACACACTTGCATGTGAAACTTACTATAAATAGCGACTGCTAAAAATAGACATTTTTTTGAGATTTAGTTTTTTTTAAATTTTTCATGTAGACTTTAATTTTAAAGTTTAGGCTTATTTAAGCATAGTTTGGGTTTGTAATTATATCAAGTAATAAATATTAATCAATTCTAAGTATTCTTTGAAGATCTTGGCCTATTGGTAATTTTCTTATTCTTGTTAGTTTTTTAGTTCATTATCTAGTATCAGAGCAAGTTCAAATATTAGAGGAGAGAAGAATGGAGAGAGGAAAATGAGGCATGATACAGATGAAATAGAATATATAATAAATATAGAAATAAAGTTTAATAATTAATAAAGGTTATCACCAATAAAGAAAGGAAACAAGGTGGTGATGAGGAAGACATAGATCATGATGAATAAATTCAGCAAGAATAACAATGAGAGCATCCACCATCGATGGAAGAGAAGATGGATTGGGCATTAGAAGGAAGAAATGAAGGAATCAAGGTTGATGCTCTACATTATTGAGGTAGTTTAAAATTAGAGGAGTTTATATATTGGATGAATACCATGGAGAATTTCTTTGAGTAGAAGACTTTTAGAGAAGACAAGAAGGTAAAGTTTGTATGTATAAAATTGAAAGGTCATGAAATGATTTGGTGGGATCACCTGAAAAAAGAGAGACAGAGAAAAGGTAAAGAAAATATTAATTCATGGAAAAAGATGGAGAAAAATTTGAGGGATAAATTTCCTTCTGTGAATTATGTACAAACCCTATACAAAATATTTTAAAAATTGAGGTAAAAGGATCACAGTATGCAAAAGTATACAGATGAATTTTAAAAGGTTTCCATACGAGTGGAGCATGATGAAATAGAAGAGAAGATAGCTGCAAGGTATGTAAATGGTTTGAAATTTTCTATTAAAAATTAATTAAGCATGCATAGAATACTTAACATGGAGGAGGCTTATCAATTAACTTTGAAGGTAGAAGAAAAACAAAATAGATAGAATTTTAGAAGGATATCTAGTGGTCAAAAAAGAGATAGATACCTCCTAATAAGGGGATGAGGTGGGTTTAATACCATCAGAGGTGGATTTAATTCCAATAAAGGTGAATCATCATGTGGTGCAGAAAGGCAAGATGATAATAGGTAAGGGTTTCACTACCAACAAAGAGGAAGAGGATTTTAAAGAGGATGAGGTTATGGAGGTGCTAGAGGATGGTTTTTGAATCAGCATAGATCTTATGTCTGTTATTTATGTGAAAAATAAGGGCACAAAGAATTTAAATGTCCAAACTATCAAGATCAAGAAAGGGGGCTAGAAGACCACCCAAGAGTAATCTAGTTGAGGTTGAAATATAAGAGCAAAATACTAAAGTTGCACCAATAGATGTTGCAGAGAATATCATGATGAGAAGAACCATGATCACTTCAAGAAAGGAACAAGTGAAGAATAAAAAAGGTGGTGATGCATGGCTGTGATAAAATATTTTTTGAACAAGATGTACTTCAGGTGGAAAGGTATGCAAAGTAATTATAGATGGTGGTAGTTGTGAAAATATGGTTTCTAAAGAAATGATTGAGAAACTAGATTTTCAATGTGAAAAGCATCCTAACCCTTATCGGATTTCATGGTTTAACAAAGGGAATGAGGTTACAGTAGATAAAAATGCTTAATCAATTTTCTATGAGAAAAACCTACAATGATGAAACATGTTGTGATGTTATTCTTATGGATGCATGTCATGTGTTATTGGGGAGACCATGGAAATTTGATAGGAAAGTAGTTCATGATAAAGCAAAGAAAACATACACTTTTTGGAAAGGTGGTACAAAGTTATCTGTGTTACCTCTTAAAGATGAAGAGAAGATAGAGAGCATACTCTGTACTAAAGAATTTATCCAAGATATGAAGGTAGCAGGTTATTGTTATGCACTAGTAGTAAAGAATGAAGAAATAAAAATGGTGCCAATACCAATATAAGTAGCAAGAGAATTGAAATAATATGCAAATGTTATGTCTGATGAGTTACCTAATGGTTAACTACTAAAGAGATATTTTTAACATCACATTGATTTGATTCTAGGATCAACTCTACCCAATTAAGCAGCTTATAGGATGAGTCCAATAGAACATGTAGAATTAAATAAAAAATTTACTAAATTGCTAAGGATGAAAGTGATAAGGGAAGGTATGAGTCCATGTACAACACTGACATTGCTAATTTCAAATAAAGATGGAGGATGAATAATGTGTGGATAGTAGAGAAATTAATAAAATGATAATAAAGTATAGGTTTTCTAAACCTCATTTAGATGATATGATGGATGTGCTTGTAGGAGTAAAATATTTTACCAAGATTTATCTAAAGAGTGGCTATTATCATATTCAAATTCATGAAGGAGATAAGTGGAAAACTACATTCAAGACTAGTGATGGCTTAAATGAGTGGATGGTGATGCCATTCAAATTATTTAATGCACCGAGCACATTCAGATGAATACAATGCTAAGAGAATATATTAGTAAGTTTTTGGTTATTTATTTTCATGATCTTTTGATATTTAGTAGGAATAAAGAAGAACACTTTGAAGATTTGAGAATGGTAATGGATTTGTTAAGAAAAGAGAAGTTGTATAGAAATTTGAAGAAGTGTAGGTTTATGCAGAATAGTTTGATTTTTTTGGGATTTGTAGAATTAGTAGAGGGTGTGAAAATGGATGAAGAAAAGATAAAGTCAATTATTGAGTGGCCTATTCCAAAAAGCATTACAAAGGTAGGAAGTTTCCATGGTTTAAAAATATTTTATAGAATATTTATTAAAAAGTTTAGTAGTATTGTGGCACCAATAACAGATTGTATGAGAGGGAAGTAATTTGCATGGAGTAGAGAAACCATATAAAGCTTTGAAATTTTGAAGAAGAAGATTATAGAAAGGCCAATTTTAGCATTACCAAATTTTAACAAAGTGTTTGAGGTTGATTGTGATGCTTCATTTATGGGAATAAGTGATGTGTTGAGTCAAGAAGGGAAACTAATAACATATTTCAATGAAAAATTGAATGAGGTAAGAACAAAGTATTATACTTATGATGTTGAATTTTATGAAATTCTACAAGTATTGAGACATTGGAGGCATTATCTAGTGCCTAAGGAGTTTATACTATTTATGAATCACGAGGTTTTAAAGTATGTGAATGCACAAAAGAAGTTGAATAGTAGGCATGCAAAGTGGGTTTTTTTCTTGTAGGGGTATACTTTTTTGCTAAAGCATAAATCAGGAAAATAGAATCAAATTGCTGATGCATTGAGTAGGAAGGTAGAATTATTAAATACTACGGTGAGTGAAGTAGTTGGATTTGAAGCTATAAAATAATTATATGATATAGATCCATATTTTAGAAAGGTTATTGAGCAATGCAGGAATCCATTAACAAGTGGGACATATGCTATTCATGATGAATATATTATACAAGAAGGTTATCTCTCAAAGGTAAATAATTATGCATTCTAGTTGGGTCTCTATGAGATAATATAATAATATAATTACAATGTGGTGGTTTAGTTGGACATTTTGTCAAGAGGAAGACAATAACTTTGGTGAAGGAATAGTATTTTGGCCAAATATGAAGAGAAATGTGATAATGTATATTTTTAGGTGCATAATATGTCAGTTGGGTAAAGGACATGCAAAAAATACTAGACTATACATTCCATTACCTATTCTAAAAGGACCATTGATAGATTTGAGTATGGATTTTGTGTTGAGATTGTCAAACACATAGAGAGGTAATGATTCAATTTTTGTAGTTCTAGAGAGACTTTCTAAAATGGTTCATTTCATTACATGTAAGAAAACCAACTATGCCACTAGAGTTGCAAAATTATTTTTTATAGATATTCTGAGATTACATGGTGTTCCAAAAACTATTACTTCAAATAGAGATATGAAATTTCTAAGTCATTTTTGGAGGACTTTATGGAAGAAGATGGGTACTATCTATATTTCATTAGTGCATATCACCCACAAATAGATGAATAGAAAAAAGTTGTGAACAGGGGCTATAGAAATTTATTGAGATGCATAGTGGGAGAGAAGCCAGAGAAATGGGACTTGGCTTTAACAAAAACTAAGTTTGCATATAACACTTCAATTAATAGATAAAAAAGAAAGTCACCTTTTCAAATTGCTTATGGGAGAAATCCTATGGGTATTTTAGATTTGGTACAATTTCCAATTACAGATTAAATTAGTGACGATGTAGAAGCGTTTGCAGAGCATATGTAGTAGTTGTAAAAAGGTTTATGAAGAAAGTTGGAGGAAAGTAATAAGAAATATAAATCAGCATCAAATGTATGAAGAAGTTCCAAACTATTTCAAGGAGTGTTGGTAATGGTTTAGTTGAGGAAATAAATATTTCCAAAAGGCACTTATAACAAGTTAAAGTATAAAAAATCAGACCATGTAGAATTGTGAAGAAAATCAATGATAATGCATATGAGGTAAGTTTACCAAATAATTTTGATATATTTCTAGTATTTAATGTTTTCAATTTATATGAATTCTATGGAGAAGATGATGAAGGTGATGAATATGAAGAGGTAAATTGGGAGTAGTGGGTTCCAAAGAAGAAGAAAGAAAAAATAGTGCAAGTTTTGGCTATGAAGGAAGTGAACACAAGGCAAGGGAATTATAATAGGTATTTGGTGTAGTGGGAAGGATTGAACAAGAATACAACACCTGGATTACATAATGGAAGTTGAAGAAGATTGATAAGGAAAAATGGTAGCATTACAATTAGCGAAACTCATAGGAGCTGAGTTGTTTTGAACCAGAGGAGAATGATGTATAAAAAATAGGCCAACCTTCCGGAGGCTATAAATTTTGACTCATAGATCTATTTGAGCTATTCCACATGCTAAAATGACCATATCATAAATTTAGATTCTTTTCTAAGCTGCTTTATTCACTTAGATTTGATTTTAAAAAAATTTGGAGGCCAAACGTGATCATCTGAGGGTCCAAAATTAGCTTTTAATGAATTTTTTAAGAATTTTATAAATTTAGAAATTGTATATTTTTAGAATTGGAAGTCAACGTCAGTTGAATTTCATCCCATAGTATAATATTACTATTTAGATTATTTTGTGAAATTTTTAGAGCCACGCGTGCTTGCATTCAAAAATTACTATAAATAGTGGTTGCTAAAAATAGACCTTTATATATATATATATATATATATATATATATATATATATATATACATATATATATATATATATATATATATATATATATATATATATACATATATATATATATATATATATATATATATATATATACATATATATATATATACATATATACATATATATATACATATATATATACATATATGTGTGTGTATATGTATATGTGTATATGTATATGTGTGTATGTGTGTGTGTGTGTGTGTGTGTGTGTGTGTGTGTGTGTGTGTCTATATATATATATATATATATATATATATATATATATATATATATATATATATATATATATATATATATATATATATATATATATATATTAAATTTTGCATGTAGACTTTAATTTCCATGTTTAGGCTTATTTAAGCATGCTTTGGGTTTTAAATTATTTAAATAAATCAATAGAAATCAATTTTGAGTATTATTTCAAGATCTTGGCTTATTGGTAATTTTCTTATTCTTGTTAGTTTTTAAATTGATTATCTGATAAATTTTTTGTAAACTTTGTATTAATATTCCAATGTATCCATTCCCATACTAGACATGTTTAAAAATTATTAATAATTTTATTCATTACCTTGGTCTATCCATCAGTCTGCATATGGTATGTTAATTTGAATTTATTGCTTATCCCCAACTTCTTCCATAGTGTGCAACAAAAATGGACTACAATTTTTTTATCCATGTCCAATATCATGATACATGGTAAACCTTACAAACTTATGACCTTATGAACTAATAAGTTAGTGATGTTTATTTCATCTCTCATATTATTACATGTAATGAAATGTGTCATTATTTAGAATTTTTCCACCACTATAAAGATGGAAGAATTCCCTCATTGCATTCAAATAAATTTTAACACAAATTCCATCTTGATGTTAGCCAATGTTTGTCTAGTATGGGTATTGTTGTATAAATCCATATCTTATTATTTTTCCCATTCACCATCTATAAAATGTCATATATTCACATGTATTCATGCACATCTATTCCATTTTTAGGTTAATTTTTATAATGTTTTGTTGTAACCAAATTATTTAACTAATCCTCTATTATTTTTTTTCATTTATGAGGTTTTCACACATTCAACCTATGGTTGTAAATAATTACTCTTCCTTTGATAACATTCTATATAAACCCTAAGTAATGAAATGAGTCTTTAGAGAACAGGGATGTGAAAGTGGTGACTCAGATCTAGATAGAGAATGGAGTGATGGTAAAGTTTCACCCTCGAGTTGTTACATAAGGGTTGATGACATCTATTAACATGGATTTGTAAAATCAGTTTGCATATTCTGATTAGATTAAAACTAACAAAGTCATGGGATAATACAATATGGTGTAGGTAGATAATTTATGGGTACAAGATGTAGCCAATAGGGATTCGAGGATAAGCCCTGAAAGTCAAAATTTGGTGAATAGATCTAGGGTGGCAGTGACCCTATTCTCTTCTGATTTAAAGGGAAATAAAATAGGTGCACAAGTGAATCTAGAGAATATCATTGATGCAATTTTAGGAATCAAATAGACTCATTTCATATAAAAAATAGGGAAGAATATTAATGTGGTGAAAGGGGATAATATTCCATCCCTCTTAGCTAGGATGAACAAGAATATAGGGGATAAACATCCCTCTTATACTATGATAGTAGCTAAAGTAAAGTAGGTAGATTATAAGCCATTGGCACCCTCCAAATCAAACCCATATATCTCCATTGAAGGAGATCAACTTCAAACTATTCTTAAAATAGAAAGTGATTTATCAAATTCTAGTATGATCTGTCAATTTTCCAACATATGACCTTCTCTTGTAGATCTGAATGGCTAGATGAAGGAGAATTGGTTACAATTAATAGAAGGTATTATGTGCATTTCCCATGCACTAAAGGTTATTTTATTGTTATCTTTGATTTGGAAGAGTATATGAGTTTTGTGTTTTAGAAGCCATTTTGATCTTAGAATGTGTTCTTGTATGCAGACTATGGTTTCCATTATTTGATCTTCATTATGAGGTCTTCAATGTTAGACTAATTTGGGTAAGGTTGGGTTTTTTACACTTACAATTTTATACTCTTTTTTATTTCAAATCCATAGGTGATTCATTTGGTAAATTCTTATATATGGACCCCAAATTCATGAACCATATAACTTTTGCTCAAATTCTAGTTAATCGAGATATTTCTAGAAAATCTTCCTAAGTCCATTGAATTGAAGGTTCAAGATCATACATGGAAGAAATATCTTGATTTTGAGACCTTGTCTTTCTGTTATAGAAATTACATTCAAACAGGTCACCTTGATTCTTTGTGAAATATTTTTAAGAATACTACCAAGATATCCTAGTGCAAGGATGCTCTCCCTGAGTATTTTATTGTTTTTAAAGACAACAAGAGTAAAGATTCAGAGAGTCATTAATATGAATCAGAAGATGATATTGTCTTAGCCAAAATTGAAGTTGAAAGAGTATCTAAAGATTAACCCCCATTGGGGAAGGATAATATAGACCACCCAATTGTATGAGAGGATTTAAAAAGTGATTTATTGGCATAGTTGCTTTGGATAAGTTAGAAGTTGTAATGGAAATTTCCATTCCTATCATCCCTAATGATGGAGGTGAATGAATAATTATTGGTAACAAAAAAATTAAAAAAGGAAATATTAAAGACCTCTTCAAATGACCCTTATATAAAAAAAGAAGAAAATAATTTTGATGGGTCCTAGTTCCTCCACTATTTTGCACATGTTTTGTGGTTGTTACCATTTTATTTTTGTTATTTTGTTATTTTTGTAGTGGTGGTTTTCTACTTTTTTTTCCTAGATTATTTATTCTATTTGGTGACCATGTTTTTTTGTTGTTTTTAATGTGTTGAAACCCACTTCTATAATTAATAAAAGAACATTCCATCTTGTACAATGTAATCCAAACATGGTTTTCATTCCATTCTTGTTAGATCTATGAATAATCTCTATGCATCATGATGTTCTTGATATGTTTGTGTATATCTCTCTCTTAAAATAAAATTTAAGGACTTATAATTGAATCTCATATAATACAAGTGATATTCTACTTATTGCATTAACAACCTTATTTAACTCCCATCTCCTTTGTTTTAGAATAAAAATGTGTAAATTTATAGGAACTCAACACATTTTACATGTCTTTAATTCAGCATTCCTTTACTATTGATGAATTAGAGAACATAATTATCCATATATAAGATTCTTTATTTTAGAAATAAAGAATACCCCAAATTCTTCAATGTATGCATAATGGCATAGAACTTGTGATCATGGAATAAAATATATATCTTACCATCACTTAGGTTCTTTCTAAATTATGTCATGAACCTTCCTTATTATATTAACACTATTTCAATCACTTTGCCAATTGCATTGAAGTATACTTCGAATACTTTATTAAAATATTGAAATTGTTGGTGTATGTAAGAGATTAAGATAGATCTATAACTTGTCATAATTACTAAATCAAAGATTAAATAAGGTCAAAAAGTAACATATATTGTGATACTTTTTTATATCAAGATCATGACAAAATTAGATCTGCTAAATATAACTAACGGACAACTTATCACAAAACTCTAAAGGAGAGGGTTCTTAAGCCTCTAGGTAAATAATATCATGTAATAAACCTAGTTAGGTATTCTAATGCATAAAATAAAATCTAATATAGCATTATCAAATATTATAACATAAAATGGGATGGTTTAAAAAAAAAAAACAAACAAAGGATCATCGTAGGCAAATGGGGGATTAGATCACCTAAGCTTGAAGATGAAAAGCATATAAAACCTTATAATTATACTAAGTTTAATTGCAAAGGTAATATAATCAAGGTGTTATACATTCAAACATATTACTTTGTGAAATGTATATGTATAAATTAAATTAAAAAAATTAGAGATACTTGCCTTTGAGTGAACCTTTCAAGTCTTAATATTGCCCTTGGACAATGGGGTTTTGTAAGAGATTGTTTTGGATTTTTAAGGATCGTAATATTTGGAATAATATCTTGGATCAAATATTCCTACTTGCATCTGTGACTTTCCATAAGATAAGGTATCTTTATTCCAAGGAAAGCCCTAAGCAATGACACCTTGAAATGTAAATTGTAAGTTGTAATACTATATAAATAAATGTTCTTCTCTATTAGATTGAAGTCAAGATTACATTTATATTAATGGATAGGTATCAACCCTTCCATATTTTTAGCCAACAACATTATCCCACCATGAATTAGTTTTAATAATGTACCATTTAGCCTGAAACTAGGCTGACCTAGTTCCATACTGTATGTCATTACTTTCATAACATAGTCGACCATGGCCAACCTAGAAAGCAAAATCAAAATTTTATTAGTTAGGGGATATTGAGAGAAGAATTTATTAGGTATTTAGATAAGTGTGGTTTATTTTCTTAGATACTTGGATAAGAAATATTTTTAATGGGTTTAGGTATTATATAATTAACAAACAATATTGCAAAGCAACAATGGTCTACCAACCCATTTCTCAATACACACATTAAGATATGAATTCATAGAGATTGAAACATGATAGGCTATTATAAGAGATAAAGTGTTAATAAATGATAAAGTTTACATATATTATTTTTATACATATGCCCCACTAGAAGCTCATCACGTGTCACAATAACGTAACATGAGATGTTGCTTTGGGAAAGAACATAACAACAAAATAGTTGAGATAATTCAAATGAAGTACATAATTGTTGAAAGTAACTGAAATTACCATACATATACCTTGACTTACCTTTTATCTAAATTAGTGTGTCTAAATATCATAGTCTTGATCATGGAGTGGGCAACACCTATAATTGAAAAACCCTATGGTACAAGGATAGAAATATATGTAATGTGTGCGTAGATGAGATGTTCAAAGTAGTAATTAATAACTCTCAAAAGTGACTAAATTAATTGGAAACTTGGTAATGCCAAATCACAAAAGCTAGGTTTGAACCAAAATACCAACTATGTAAAAAAGAAAATGAAAAATGAAATTGGAAGATACTAAATTATGTGAAAAAACATGTAGAACTTGTAAGTAAATGAAATATCATTGTGAGTAAAAATAAAACAAAGATATGTAAATAAGTGAAATGTAACCTCATATCAAATTAGCATGTCAAATCCAGAACAAAGTAAACATAAATTACTAAAAATGATATTTTAAATCAAAATGTAAGATAAGCATGTCATGTTAAACATAAATAAAAATATATAATAATGTCAAATGTCTAACTTAAGATGAGAGAAGTCCCAAAAAATCAAACAAATATGTAATGGATAAATGAAAATTCAAAATCTCTAGAGAATGACAACTCAAACTAAGTGATTATTCTAAGATATAATGTAATAATTCACAACCACCCAATGACATGAATAGGATGACAATGAGATATTGTGTAAATGTCTTTGTGATTGTGGCTTCATCCTATTTGAGGTCTTATAATATAATTCAAAATCTAAGCAAAATATGCACAAAAAGGAAAATGTGACCAAGAATTTCATCAGTTAAATGTAACATGAAAATAGGGGATAGTGGGAATAATGTGATGTAGTAATGTTTTTGACCCCTAGTGCTTTGATAAACATCTTTCTTCTTTAAATATTTGCTTGAGTGGTTAGAGCTCATCAATTTATTAAGCTAATTTTTTAAGGAAAGCGTGACTTGGTCAAAAATTTAAATTCTATATATAGCCAACTAATTTTTGTACAAAAGATTGGTTCATTTATTTTTTTATAGAGTAGAGAACCGAACCATTTTTATTTCCTAAAATTTCTTGCTTTCCATAGTTATACTTTTTGTGAGAAATGTTGTGTTAAAGTTTTTATTGATATTTCACAAGCTTAGGGTGGATCCAAACTAAGTTTTTCAAGTAAATATCTATTAATATAAGTTTTGGAGTCTTTTTTTCATTTTCATACACTATATACAATTTCTATGTTAATCTCCTCCATGGATATTTATCTTCAAACTTTGGCACTATCTTTGTTCATGGTTGTGTGGGTATTGGCTATTTGGGAGATTAGTTTTGTGATTGTATCTAATCGGGCAAACTATATCTATTTTCAATGCAAAATAGGTGCTTTCTCTCTCTTAACCCTCTTATTTTGTCATTTTTTACAATTGGGTTAGAGTAGGTAGATTATATTAAAATCTGAAATCTGTGTTTACATGTTTATCTTGATTGTAAACGCTATTATTATTGTTTATGTACTATAGAATCTATACACATAATAATTATATATTATATCCATTTTATTTCCATGCCCAATCCACATCTACTAATTTCCTAGAAAATAAATTGACAAGACCAACATTTTTCAATATTATCTAAACTTATTTTAAACACACGCCTTGAAATGGACTAGTTTCACATCAACCATTGGGTTACCTTACAAGCTAAGACCATGAAGTAATAGACCTTAGATAGAAATTCACTCTATTTTTACAATATGATTGATGGATTATAATCTCACATATTTTAGAGTTCCCAAAAATGCACCAATAGTTACCATCTAGGAGACAAGAACACTAATATGATGATTTTGATATGTCTAGGTGGGAAAGATAGTTAGTTCAACACAAACTGTGGGTTTTCAATAGGTTACTTATACTAATTTAGGAGGGTTATGGTTTATAGTAAACATTTGGATGCGAAAGAAAGGTAAATAGAAGTAGAATATATGTGCACAAGTCGTGTATAGTAAAGGTAAGGAAAACTTTTCATTGTCAAGTATCTCATGCCAACTTTTATTATTAAAAATCATACCACTTTTATTCTTGTTTTATAGTGCAATAAAAACACCATAGTATAAATAAAATAAGCATACATAAGTGTGTATAACACACTTTGTCCTTTAGAGAATGTTTCAAATGTCAAAGATACTCAAAGAAAACTCATAATAAAAATGTGGTAGTCAATGTCCGTAAATTAAAAATCTAAAAATGAATAAACTAGTAAAATTTTAAATGAAATTTAAGTGTAGAAATAAAATATACATATATATGGGTGAATCACATTTCCTTGTAACTTTTTGGAGATATTACTTCTTTGTTGCAATATTTGATAACTATGCTTCTCCGTTGAAAATAAATAAAAAAGTTAAAACACCAACTACAACATAGCTTTTATCAATCAACTCTAATATACATTCCATTTTGATGGAAGACATCTGAATAAACATCCTTTTAAGTGCTTAAAAATAAGGTTTGTGTCATAGTGATTTTGAAGGCTTCCCATCTAAATATTTGGGATAACTAAAAGATTATGTACATTACGGAGGTGGACATTTAAACATTTGGAACATGAGGCAAATCCAAATATTCCTACCCAATTATTTTAGTCAGTCAACACAGAATGCATTGTCCCTTATCCAAATCTGAAATTTAAAAACATTTTTTAATACAATTAAATTGAAATAAATATATAACTATTCGATTACTATATATGCTCTTCAACTGCACCCTCCTTGCCTTCTCCACATTTATTTATCGATATAGAATATATATGATCGAGCACATAGCATATATACCTAACCTCCTTCACCTCCCCATTCTAATAAAGGTTGGTCAAGCACATAAATGATGAATAGAACCTCATATCTGTTTGGAGACCTTATAATATTATTAGATCTTTGTCTCTCCATATATTATATATTTTTTGATTGATAATAATCTGTAATTAAGTGTCAAACAGTTAAGAATATCCTTTCCATATAATATCAAAGATTTAATTTTTAAAAAAAAAATTAAAAAACATATATGAGAATGATTTTTTTCCCGTTATTATAACAAATCAAATAAATAAACATCTGGAAGATACTAATTACTATACACATAGTATTGAATGAACTTTTTTTTTGTTTTTTAAATTAAAATGTAGAAGTAAGGCATTATCTGTTGAACGATAACTCAATAAGTCTTCCGATAAACTCCATCTGAAAAGATGAAAATTTTCTACACCGTAAATCTCAATAGTCGAAATAATCTTTTACGTCACGGCTCCGTCAGCTGGTTACGTCGAGATTTGAATATTTTGTTGAATCAAAGTATTATAAGTTGTATCAATGTCATTATTGCAAAGCATTCCACGGGACATGGGAAAAGGAAAGATGGTATTGAAAAATGCAACGCAAGAAATGTTCGGAACAGTGTTAATCCAGACAAGTTTGCAGTAATGCACAGAATGTTTGGAACCAGCCGTATTATCTGATTTATGTTTTTGAGGAGATGATGAAATTTAACTTTTTCTCTCTCTGTGTTTTTTTTTTTTTTTTTTCCTTAAGTTCTCTTGTTTTTGTCTCCTTGCCTCGAGGTATGATATACACCGTATAATAGCCAATGTTTAAGTCTGGATTTTACTGTGGTTTTAGGGTGTTAAGGGTTATCAAAGGACAGATGCAGTAAAAATTATGGTATACGAAGCAACTGCAAGGGCGAAGGACCCCGTTCATGGAACTGCAAGTGCAATCCATCAAGTGATGAAGCAGATTGCTGAGCTGGAAACCCAGTTTTCAGCGACACAAAAGGAGGTGATGAATATGCGATCGCTGTATGATAAACTTGTATTTCAGGATGCCTAAAGTGTTCATTACATTTAATTGAAGATATGATGTATGATAATCTTGTATTCCTCCACGGCACTGGATCTCTGGGTACTCAACATGTTCAATATACGACTGAGGCCCCATTACAACAAACTGAAAATTTGATGTATGATAACCGTGTTTTCCTCCAACCAAATGAAGATATGATGTTTGATGACATTGTCTCTCTCCTCGGCCCTCGATCTCAGGATGCTCAATGCGTTCAACTGATGCCCAACCACCACCAGTAGAGGATATGATGTATGCGGAGGAGGATCCATTGCTGTGCGAAGTATAAATTTATCAAACCCATTTCATAATTGACGTGTTTCTATTCCATATAAAGCTGCAGTAATCCGTGATGTCTGTAAGTGCTGATTATCCATAACTAATATTCATAAAAATATATATCTGTACTAAATCTATGTTTTTGGGAACATTATATATATATATATATATATATATATATATATATAATGTTCCCAAAAACATAGATTTAGTACAGATATATATTTAGTGGTGATTATCCATAACTAATATTCATAAAAATATATATCTGTACTAAATCTATGTTTTTGGGAACATTATATATATATATATATATATATATATATATATATATATAATTCTTGAGCATGCCTTTCAGTTGGCATTGCGACATGGAAAGAGTTGAAGCAAGCCGTAATCCCTATTTAACGGTGTTTTCCTAACGATTGGACCATAAGCTCTACACGAGCCAATTCTATTTAAATATAATGTCAAATATAATGTTAAACAATAATCCCAAAATGAAAGCTATTTAAATATTTGGTATCCGCTGGCTATATTTGAATTTTTACATGATGCCTTGAAATGATATTTTGAGGCTTTTCCTGTATTCTAAGAATTTGTTTGTATTTATTTCATTAAATTTTCTGATTGGAAGATGTGGTGCTCCTAATCCGTAAGTCTGTATTCTTTTTAAAATAAGGACGAAGAGTTTGTTTTTTATTTATTTACTTATTTTTTAAAACTGTTTCAATTGTTTTTACTTTTATATATATATATATATATATATAAAAGTAAAAACAAATATCGAAAAAAATCATTCTCAGAACAATATTCAACTTATAATTTGTTAAAGGTAAAAGTTTTTCTGTTTCATTTTATCGAAGCCAATGAAGTTTCTAATATTAACATAATATCTGCAATTTTGCAATCAAATAAGTATTTCTTCAGATTTTGTTATAAATGTTTACAGATTAAAACAGATTCGGAGTTGTATGCAACGTGTATGAAGGCATTTTACAGGTGAATGAGTGATAGGATATAAAATTTATTTGATTTATGATCATGCTACATATAGATTTAAGAAATTATATATCTAATTGAGAAAATTGATCAGATTATGGTATATGTATGTTGTTCATGTATATACTTTTTTATTTTTAGATTGGTATTGAAGACACTGGAGGTAGTGTTATAAATATAAATATTTTCTACAATGATTGATACATTCTATTTATATTTACATATGAAAAGATATATTAAAATCTTTTTACTTTAAGATTTTCAATAATATAAATAAATGTGTGAACTTGTGGACAAATAATTATAATATCAAATAGTAAAAATCTCATAATTGTGTGTACACATATACATCTTGCACGCCTTTCTTTCCTATACATTTTCCTTTTATGGATTTCACCTCCCCAATTTTATATTAGTTACCTAATGGAATTCTATTATCTATATATAATATGCTTATTATCCTAATTAGATTATCTTTTAATCATTATTGGAATTTTTCTTCTTTTCCAAATGCCTCTAGTCATAATTACATGGATTTGGATTAACAAAGACATCCACTTGTGTTAGATATATCCATGTACTTTATAATAGTATTTTTCTAAATTACAATTATTTCTATCAGTTAGTTCAAACATTATTCATCTTGGTGGTATGAGAAGTTATCTAAAAAATCTCTATTTATACACAATACATATAAGCTTATTCATATCTAGCAATTATCAAACAAGAATTTATCTAAACATCTATCTATCAATTAGACATTGAAAGGAATAACCAAAAAGTTTATAAATCAAAGACTAGTCATAAAGAATAGAGCCTCACCAAGCCTGAAGCACATAATCCAAGTCAAATTTTCCCACTATTACGTTTTAAAAACTATTTTATATATTATATCCATAGTAAATGAACATTGTTAGACACATACACCTAACCAAGAGAGAAACTTAAATTTTAAGACCTATTTTAAGTTTTGAAAAGGTATATAACACTTAGCCACTCAGATTTATGAGATTTGGGTCATCTCAACCCATATTTCTCATTCCCCTTTTTAGGTAGAGATAGTGTCGAAAGAGGATTTAAATATTCAAATTGAAAGAGACAAGTCTTTATACTTTCATAAAGAAGAAAGCTTTTTGTATTGCATAAAACAATGGTTTAAAAGCAGTTGTTGTGATTTTTGATTATATAACTAATGATAGGTTACAAGGAAAATTATGTTAGACATTACACTCATACAACTAACATAGGCATCTAGATGCTACTAAATTCATTAAGAAAGGTTAAAAGATTAAGTTTCTAGAGCTGAGTGGATTTGAATTTAAGTTTCACTTATTACTATCACTTACACATAGTCTCAAATGTAAACATAATACTAAAAATTAAGTACTTTAATCTTTTTAGTTAGTTATATAAATAGTAATGTGTAATTAAACATCTACTTATAATATTAAAATTTTCTTAATTTAAACATATATTAGACAATTTATATATTTAAAATTTAAATCTTGTTTAGATGCAACAAACTAAAATAAGATAAAACAATTCTAAAACTAAATGTAAAAGATTTCAAATTCATAATAGAAACAAAAGCCATAGAAAGGCTTCAATAGAATACAAATACTACTATATGAGTTATGTCTAAGTAGAACTTGAGGATAGCTTGAAGAGATCCAAAAATCCAAGCCAAGATGAGAATGAAAACACAAGGTTCAGGTAAAAAAAAATAATTAATATGCAAAATTGTACATATGTTTTAGAGAAGAATAAAAAACATTTCATGAAACACCTTCTCTAAAACCTTAAAACAAATAATACAAAGGCCAACATAATATTTTTATCACTCAAATGCTTAAGACTAAATCAAAAAGCCTTTTTAACTTGAGAAGAACTGAGTGACATTTCAGAGAGATTTAAAATGTAAAAAATGTTCATAATGATAAGAAAAGTCTTTGGTAAAAACAAAATCATGATCCTTTAGAAATGTACAAAAAAATTTAAGGAGAATAAATGAGTTTTCATGTCTCGAGTATGTATTAGGTAGGCATATAGAATTATGGTTAACCTATATAGTCATTCAAAAATAAAAATGCGGTCTTAATATGTCTTATTACTTTGTTAAGCATACATATTAGGTAATTATAAATGACATGATCCTACTGTGTCTTATTGAAAAATAAAGATATTTAATTTCAATCAACATAAAAGAGCATTAATAAAGGTATTTTTTCAAGTAACTAATGATTCTATGATGTCAAATAATTTATGTTATTCAAAAGATAAATCCTATCTTAATTTATATTATTTATAAGCTAAACTCTATATTAATTTTTGTTATACATAAAACAAATTTTATTTTTGTTTGATAGTAATCTTGACAAAAACTTGTATACACAATTTCCCAAAAAATGCTTTCCCTATAAAATTGTATTTTAATTTGATGCTAATCATGACCCAAACATATCGACATAATTTCTCACAAAATGCTTTCACTAATATCATAAAACAAATCTATAAATATTCTCAGTATGAAATCCTCCATCAAAATTAATCTTAACACATTAGATTACAGGTTTGTGTACTGTAAAAATTACAAGGAATAAGGGCCTAAATTTTCCATGAAAACTTTACTCAAAGTCATGAATTCAAAGACTAGTCGTAACTAGATAATATCATGTGAAAAATTAATAATATCTTTGGAAAAGATTTCAATAAATTTAAATAATGAAAATAATATATTTTTCTATAAGAAAGGAGTCTTAACATGAAACATCATGTCTAGGCCATCATCACTGATTAAAATGTATTGTATCTAAATATTCAATGTGTGTTACTTGTATAATGTACCACAACAAAAGTTTAGGAAATTGAGAGTTGGCTCCTTATTTTCCATTAGATGATGAAAGTTGTCATCATCACTGAGTGAAATGTATTGTATCTAAATCTTTAACTTGCAATGCTTTTAAAATACACCACAATAAAAAGTTTAGGAAATTGAGAGTTGGCTCCTTATTTTCCATCAGATGATGAAAGTTGTCATGGATTAGATTTCATCTAAGCTCATCCAACTTATTTATTTTTGTAAACACTAATTTTTAATGTAACAGGGCGACTTATCGAAGATAAGGAGGATACATTTTCTATCTTCCCTAAAATTTACCAAATTATGAAAACCATTTACCATTTTGTTATGAAGCCACAAATTCTTAAGACTTTTAACATGAAATCCACACAAAACATATTTGTAGAGTCCTCAAAAGACAA
>JARHVA010002240.1:1930000-2057500 GCA_037957365.1 Torreya grandis
GACAAAAGAGGAAATGAGGTCACTACTGGTAATATTTTTTTCACTTAAAGTGAAGGAGAAGTAGGAAATTATTCATTAATAATATTATCCTTCTTAATGCATATTTTGAGTGTGTTTCTTTATAAGTGTAAATGAAAAGAAGAGAAGTCATAAAATGAATAGAGAAATTGGTTATACAAGGATTAAGTTTAACGACTCTTGTAGTGGGGGAAATTTGGAGTGAAAAATGATATTCATTTTATAATTTGATTTATATTATTAGTCAAAGAATAAAGTAAAGATAGATCTTAAGTTGAATGTAAAAGTAATATCTTAGTGGAAACTAAAGATAAATCTGAAATTGAATCTAGAGGTATAACCTAAGGAGAGATTATTCGAACCTTTCTTGACCTAAGTAGTGGACCCATGCCAGCTTAGTGAATAGCTAGGCATGAGGCAATCATGGTAGATGATTATTATTTTGTTGTCTAGTGGCACCAGTTGGTAGGTGGATAAAACATCTTTTTTGAATCAATCAGCATTGGGATGTAGGTCCATGAAATAGTGACTGCTCATTAAAGATAAGAATAGTAGAGATGGCAAGATGTATACCTTCAACACTAGCTCAGCAATCAATGTGATTCATTCCCCATGATATTAAGATGCTTTAAATATCTATAAAAGGAAGTAGAGTCTAGTTAGCAAGGGGAGATGAACTGGAGTAATGAAGTTCTATGAATTGATTCTAGATTGTTATAATTAGAGTTAGAAGTAGTTTAGGATGATTTTGATGCCCCCCTCTGTAATGCCTCAGCTCACCTATGAGCCTCTAAGACTTGAGTAGTTAAAGTCAAGAATATGTTTAGTTCTTATTGACTTATATACATATTGTTGTTAAACTTTGTTAATGATGAAAGCTTTGTGAAAAAAATTTATGGATTGAATTCTGTATTCTAACATATGTATGTTGAGTTCTTATGAGCTTCTAATATAATGCTTCTATGGCATTCTTATAGCTAATGAGGACCCCCACACTTGAGATATAAAATGTTGTAGGTATGGTTAAGTTCATGTGCCCTATAATGATACCCATGACTAAGCATAATCTTACACCTAAGTCCCTCATATAGATACCCCTTGCCCCCAAAAGTTATTGAATGCCCTTGAATCAAGGAAACCCAAGATTTTCACCCATAAATGCACAACTATCATTTCACCAACAAAAGTCCCCAAAGGATAGAGTTAAACCATGGAACAATTAGCCCAACATAGACCCCAGTCCATTATATATTATGGTTCAATTGAGAACATAAGGCTTATGCCTTATGAAAATTGATTCTATCATAGTCAAGTGTAAAATGTTGAGTGCCATAGGATTAGTCAAGACTTGCAGCCCATTGGAATAAGCCTAACTCTAAGTTAGATATCTAGGTAAGTGTATGACTAGGCCTAAATCAAAATGCCTACTATCCTACAACATTTTGGTTCCATTATTAGGAATTATTGAATATCATTACTACAATTGTGCACCAAGACAATGCTTTCAATCTCCCTCAAGAATATCGAGTGCTAGCTGGATTGGGTGGAAGACACATTAGCACTAAGGCATCCAACTTGTAGAGGATAAAACCCATGGAAGTGGATCTAGAACCACTTGTATGATGCCTTATATGAGGTTTTTTTATGAACTATCAGAGCAAGTATATTGGCGGTTGGTTGTATATGTGACCCAAAAATTTTATATCTATTAATAGTTCATTGAGTGGATGAAAAAGAGCCTAGAGAGGTTTGAGAACCTAGATGCCACATAGACTAGAGACGTAGACAAATGGTGGTAAGGGGTGTTGAATAATTACATGCTTGAGTTTATAGTATAAACGTACTCCTATCCTAAAGAATTAGAGTATAAGTTCTTGTGTGATCCCAAAGACATGTTTATGAAAGAACTTGGCACAAAAATCAAGAAGATGATGGTGAATTATAGATTTGAAATAATGAGGATAGAAGGCTAAAGTCATCTTGTATAAGAGAAGTATAATAGGGAAGAATGGGGCATGTAGGTGAGGCACAATGGAAGGGGATGAGTAGATTAACAACTAAGAGCTCAAGAGAAAGGCTTATAACAAAAGAAGGCATGGGCTGCTAGAAGATCTAGAACCTAGAAGTGTTGAGAGGCACTGTAGCAAGTTGGAAGGGCATTGGGAAGGATCTCTTAAATTGAATACTCACTAAGAGGAAGGAACCTTGAATCCATTGAACAAGCTCCATAGTTGATGGGTGAATGGTTTAGGTCCCTTCAAAAAATGACAATTGTAAATGCATCACATGTGTGTACCCCCTTTGAACCTATGGTGTAAGCTCATGCAATGGATCCCACACAAGAAGATAGAATATTGACAATTGACCTCATTGTAAACTTAGACTTTGATGATTTTATATTTGGACTGGAACTTTGTGATTGAACAAGTTATCCTTATGAGGAAGTAAGTGTAGATACCTCTAGACCTCAATGTGCTAGCCTGACTAGACACAACATGAGTACAAGCACCTCAATTTAACTAATGTCAGTGGCATAGCCTAGGCAATAGGTCATAAGAAGTGGCCCTATGCCACTAGTTGGTAGTATAATGCCATCATCTTCTGTGACACTAGTAGTAACCATAGGACTACTACCTAACCTAGTGGTTAAAGGCCTTGGATGACCAACACCAAGACAAGTACCAATAAGACAAGTGCCCTAGGTACTAGTTGTTGTATATCCCTAGATTTATTATGAGATGAACATGCAGGTACTAGAGTATTAATACATGGAGAATGATATAGATCATGTACTCAAGTGTGAATTACAATGGTGTGATTGAAGAATAAACCAATCAGAGTACAAAGCAACCTAGTTTGCAACAACCTTGATTGATCACACCTATACTTGGTATAGGAAGTTTGATCTTAACTAGCCTATGGTTGATTATGACACCCTAAAGGAAGTCTTCTTGAAGGAGTTTCAAATATTTGAGTTTGACTAGTAGAGCATCACCGTACTCAATAAGATCAACTAGAGATTATCAGCGAGCATACACTTGTACAATGCAAGACTCAAGACTCTCCTTTCCAAGATCCTTTATGATATTAACCCATCCCAGCATGTGTAATGGTTTGTGGGAGGACTATAATTACCTTTTAGAAGGGTGTTATCCATGAATACATTCAAAAACACTTAAGAAGGGATTGAAGTAGTGTTTAGGGTTGAGGTGGTTGGGAGTGATAATATAGGCATTATCCTATTTATAGTGGTTTAGATTATATCTATGACCTCCAAAATACAAAATTTGACTGCTAATTCATCACATGATGTTCAAATTAGGTTGTGTTATACTGATTGTGAGATGGAAGGACATAATGGAAATAAGTACCCTCAAAATAATGTGCTCACACTTCTCAGTTGTAAAGTTTGTCATGAGGTGCATGATGTTTATGACTCTCCATTATTACAATGTGTTAATCAAGTCAACAGAATGATATATTACCGATTATGTGATGCCTATACCCATAACATGGTTGATTGTCACATAATAGATTAAATGTGCAATAACATTGGGAGAGGTGCATGACAAGCAATGGTAGTAGTAAGAGGGCAAGGGGACCAAAGAAATGAGATTTATGACCATCAAAATGCAGGTTATGGGATGCAAAGAGGTTTAAGTGGGTGAGGTGGTAGATGTGGTGGGGGAAGGTTACCACCATGATCATGTTACAAGTGTGGTTCAATCGAGCACTATTAGTGAAACAATCCTACACATCCAATGTGTGAGTATTGTTGAGGAACAAACAAGGTCGATGAATGCCCTGACATGTATAAAGAGCATACCTAAGGTAGGCCAATCATTGATATGGGTGTAAATAAGATCAACTATGAGTCTAAAGAGGTAAAATAGGATCCAAAGGCACAACCAACATGTATAAAGTCAATCAAATTATAGGCAACTACTCGAAGTGGGCTCACCACTCAATCTCCAATTACACCAACATTGGAGTTGTGCCTAGAATATGAGATTCCAAGCTACATTAAACACATTACGCATCTAGAATCCAAAGTCATGCCTCATCTAGATCCTTCATGCCAAAAATATGTACTATAATAGGTCATGAGTGTGATCTATAACCTGCAAGTAGATCCCCAATTTGCATAATACCTAGAGGCATAGCTTGTTACCTCTCAAAAAAAGAGAGATGGATAAGAGGCTGAAGTATAAGAGTTGACAAAGATCTTTCACCTCTTATAAATAGAAGGGATGATACCCCTATTAAATAACATAATTCTAGAACATGCAAGACAATAGTCAGTGGAAGTTGTCATGCCATGCATGGAAAGGAAATGAGATGTCACGCATACACAGAACATGGACTATGACCAAGAACTCCTAGTGAATGCCACTATCAATGGATGGTCCATCCACAAGGTCTTGATTAACATCAGCACTGAGGTCAATATCTTGACCAAGAATGCATGGGAAAAGATGGGTAGGCTAGCCTTGAGGCCTTCTCTCCTTGTACTCTTCATGGCCAACAAGACTTAAGCATATCCAATCATAATTTTGAATGGTGCCATTTTAGATATTATAGGTGATGAATTCCACACTAACTTTGAAGTTATTGAGTTGGTTGAAAAGATAACTACCCAGCGCTTGTAGGAAGTTCTTGGTGTTACACCAACAATATCGATATACACATCAATAAGTGATATATGACCTTCAAAAATGGCAAGGAATGGGTAGTGATTACTCTTTTAAGTGACCAAGGACCCCCTATTTGGAGAGCATTGATATCGAGGATGAGATCAACCATGTATAAAAAATCATGACACAAGGCATTAAGAATATAAACCCTTCTAATTAAGGAGTTCTCTCTTGAGAGGATGGACAATTAGCCTCAAAAACCATTGATGTCACTTGTGACCAATGGGTTGAAGAGGCTTATGATTCCACTAGCCATATATGTCACTTGGTTTGTGTAAAGGTGCCAAAGCCCATAAAGACTCTCTAGTTCTAGATTGATCTCACTCTAAAATGATGGGTCCCCCACCATGAGGAGAAAGGAAAGAGGGTACTTTGCTTGAGAAAAGGCAAGATTGTATCACTCCCAAAATTTGAAGAGAACAACTTAGTGGAAAATTATGCCCATTACCTTAAAGCGTGTGTCCCCAAAGATATAGACATAATGGGTGCACTAGTGTATACCTTCATAATGACTATACTACATTAGTGGGAAACACAAAGGTTTAGGTTGACAACTTAGATAGAAGTAAAAGTAGCCATTTTTAGTAGATTATAGATGAGTAATGAGAAATTGGATATCTTAGCATACTCTGGTGACTCTGACCCTATGGTGCATGTGTGCCTATACAAAGAGACATGGACTAACTTTGATGTGACTATCCTAAAGAACTTATGGGTGTATGCTTTTTATAGGACTTTAAAGACAGGCATGAGTATGGTATGTGGTTAATAAGATACATTGAGAGATAACCAACTGGGAGGATCTTAAGGAAAATTTTGTGCACATCTTCTCCTTTTCCTCATAAAACTTGGAGTTGGTCAAATTACTGCAAGTAATTCAAAGGGAAGTGTTTGAGGAAACCACCATCCTTAAAGACTACATAAAATATTTATTTTGGGAAAAAGGGATATCATTCCCAAATTTGTTTGAGGAATAGGTGCTCAAAAATAACTCAAGACAAGAAGAAAATGAAACATGGAAGGATCACTACAGGAAAACACTGACTGCAAAAATAAATCTTGTATGCCAAATAAATGATATCACTCTTAGTGAAGAAAAATCCAATCATCTTAATGTAGAAACAATAGAGGGAACTCATCAAGTTGAGGACTCACACCAGGACAAGAATGAGCCCTACCGTGCACCATAAAATATCATCAAAGTGGATATTAGTGTAGAAGGAGTGTCAAAGATGGATACTCTATGTGCTTATTGGTCTGATGTAGAACTGGTGTGAATTATAGACCTCCTAAAGGAGTTCTAAGACTTCTTCCCTAGGACTTATTGGGATATGAATGGCATCCACCCATGCCTTGGGAAGATGAGCATAAGTCTAATCGACAACACAAGATTGATAAAAAAGAACCATTATAGGATGAATCCTAACGTTTGTACTAAATTCAAAATAGAGATCAATGCAATGCTAGCCACAAGGATCATTTTCCTTATACATGAGTCTAAGAGGG
Source organism: Torreya grandis (assembly GCA_037957365.1). NCBI lineage: Eukaryota > Viridiplantae > Streptophyta > Pinopsida > Cupressales > Taxaceae > Torreya > Torreya grandis. The sequence goes on from JARHVA010002240.1 coordinate 1,936,219, forward strand.
TGAGCTCAATAGTAATAAATATCAATAAGGATGGCCACATTCAAATTTGCATTGATTATAGAATGTTAAATGCCTCCTACATCAATGACCCTTATCGACTCCATTCACCAAGGATGTCATGGAAGGCATCACAGGCTATGAGATCTACACCTTTATTGATATGTTATCTAGCTACCACCAAGTCCAAATTAACGAGGAGGACAACCCCAAAATAACCTTTGGGACTAAATGGGGCTATTTTACTTATAATATGATGCCTTTTAGACTCAAGAATGAGCCATCCATTTTATTCATAGGGGTGATCGCCATGTTCAAAGACTTCATCCATAGGCTCCTTTAGGTTTATCTATATTACTGGATGGTGTATGGCCTCATCAAGGACCATAATATTAGCATGTGCCTAATGATTGAAAGGTGTAGATAGCTTTAGATACCCCTAAACCTAGATAAGTGCATCTTTGTAACCCTATTTAGAACCCTACTTGGGCACATCATATATAAGGATGGTTTACTTATTGATACAATGAAGATTACAATCATCATTCAGCTCTAGACTCCTTCCACACAGAAATATATTTGTGCCTTTTTAGGTCATTATGGGTAGTACATAAAATCTATAAGGAGTAATGCAAAGATTATGGTACCGCTAGAGGATATTTTACACAAGAATGGGCTATTCTACTAGGGTGAAGTACAATAAGATGTATTTGAGACCTTATAGCTTAGATTGGATAGCATGTCTATCTTGTAATTTATCGACTGGATGACCCCTTTCTATGTTCATGTTGATGTTTTTGGCTCTGTGATTGGCACAATATTGGTGTAACCTATCAAACAAAAAATGGATCATCCCATCTCCTTTGATAGTAGAAAATTAACAAAGGTAGAGTAGAACAATACCATAATTGAGTGTGAGGTGCTCACCATGGTCTACACTCTATAAAAATTTAGATAATATTTTTTGGTGATCTTATTCATCTTTTTCAAATATCATGATATGCTTAAGTACCTCATGAATAAACCCATCCTCCATGGGTACATTTGTAGATGGGTCATTCTATTTAAATAAATCTAGTTTTCCATCATTGTTAAGCCTAAAAAAAAAAAACTTAGGGCCATACCATTTGTCCTATATAGACTAAGGAAATGCAATAGTGCCAATTGAGGATGATATTATAGATGCACAACTATATAGAATCCAACATACCCCTAAGGATTTCTTGGAGATAGATTCCTTCCTAACATCTAGATTTATGTCCCACACTATGACAATAAAAGAAAATAAACAACTCACAGTTCACACCACCCCTTTTTATTTCATCAGTAGGGAATCGTATAAGTTGGGTCAAGATGATGTTCTACACAAAACATATGAGGTGGTAATAGAGGGCAATTATATAGGAGATGTAAAGATGTGCAAGATGTTGTAGTCAAGCTTGTGGTTTCTAAGTTTGTTCCATGATGTGAATGATTATGCCAAGACATGTGATGTATGTCAGTGCATAGGGAAACCTAACCACCAAGATGAGGTGCCTTTCATCCCCATTCTTTCCCAATTTCCATTCGATAAATGGACCATTGTCTTCATTGGCATAATCTATTCCACAACATGGCCTACTAGTGCAAGGTACTTTTTAGTAGCCACATAATATTTCACAAAGTGGGTTGATGCCACCCTAACCAAAAATTGCACATCCACCACATTTGTAAGATTCATTTGGGATAACATCATAAACCAGTATGGGTGCCTACTCAGCTTGACCATCAATAGGGGAAAACACTTCATAAATGAAATTGTGTGGATCCTACTAATAGAATACATGATGGTGCACCATAAGACAACACCCTACCATCCCCAAGTAACTGGCACATATGAGTCATTAAAAATAATCTTGGGGACATGCCTCATAAATAGATGTGATGTTTGTTGAAAGGATTGGGATGATCAAGTGTCGATACTTTTATGGGCATTTCGCACTACCAACAAGCACTTGAACAAGGCTACACCATTTCAACTAATGTTTGGTGTTGAGGAAATTTTATTGATGGAGTTTTTGGTGCATCCTTATGCATCATGTGTATTAGTCAGATAGATAATAAGGACTTATTAAATGTAAGATTGGAGGACTTAGAGTGCTTAGATGAGGCTTGTATCTAAGCAAGGTGGAGCCAGTAGATCAAAAAACATGCCAAAAGCTATAGCACAATAAGCATATAAAGCATAAGGTGCTAACAGAAGATGCATTTATTTTACTCTATGATGCCAAGTATATCAGGCACCTAACAAGATATAAATAGGGTGGATGGGCCCATACATCATCCACATAATCTTAGAGAGTAGCACATGCAAGATGCACGTGTTATGAGGTTAAATTCTCCCTAGGCATTTCAATGGCACCCAATTGAAGTTATATCGGCAATAAGGTAGTGCTTGCACCATGAGACACCAACTTCTCAGTCACGAGTCGAGTGTATTGAGTGACCAAAATAAATAATGGAACAAAACAAATAAGTTCCTTGTGGTATGGTAAGTGAATTAGAGGTGCTTTGAGATTGATAATCAAATATTTTTGGCATTTTCACATATAACTCCAGTTGAATGAGTCGAGCATGGATGCTATCCAAGTGCCTAAGGGTAGATAATTAAGTTATGAGCACATAAAGTTTTCCAGAGCTAGACACAAGGTGTACTAGATCTTCATACATAAGATTCAATAAGTGAGGCATCTATTGGCCAATAAATGGGCTATTTTGGCACTTCCAAGCATAATACCAGTCAGGTGAGTTGAGTGAGGTTGTTTCTTAAGTACCTATACTAGAAACCTAATTTTCTAAGTGCATGAAACTCATTGAACTTAGAGTAAATGTGAAATGATAAAGTCACATAAGATAGAGTTAAGATGCACAACATGATCATATGCAAGAGATCAGATAGGAATTCCATGTTAGAGGGCAAACATAATGGATTTGTATGGGGTATGAAAAACCAAGGAAAGAATATAAAAGCATAGTGAAATCAACAAAGATCACATAGAAAATAAAAGCACAACTAGAAAAGGAAATCTAATAGAGGAGGATAAATCATGTGTATATGAGGTGTTACACCCACATTACCATATTTAAGGTGAAGGTTGCACCAAGTAAAATAGAGAATAGGATAAAATCATCAAAACAAGCTGACATACACCCAAAGCAATATGAGAAGCGATCATTTGAACTACACGACACTTCGCTAAAAACTCATTAGGAGATGTTAATGAGGTGGTGGTGGAGGCACAAATATATGCATTAAATGAATTAGTGGGAGAGGATTTTTATATATTTTTTTGAATTTTATGTTTTCAAAGAAATGTAGGTGTCACGATGCCATTAAAACACCTGCATTAAAGATAATAACTAAAGATAGGGTATAAAACAATAAACAACTGACTAGGTAAGGTTAAAAAATTTGTGTGAAATTGCGACTTAGAGAAAACAAGATTAAAATCAAATAACTAGAGAGCCAAAGCACAAAAATCCTACCAGAGTGAAAAATTGAGCACCTATAAGAACTAAAAGTGACTGATTATAAAGAAAGAGAAATTGTGTTCATATTGAGACTGGTGTAAAGAGGTATGGGGAGAGATTTATGTAGGAACTAGTCAACAATAAAGAGATTTGATTCCTATGCCACCATTAACATCTTGTGAAGCTCAAAAGCCAAAGGTATAGTCGTAGACCTCATGACTGTAAAGTATAAATAACCATTCGAGGCTTCGACAAACTAAACCTACCATGATTCAAAACCAATATATTTAGAATGGGAAAAAATTTCAAGGGAGCATGTTTACATTAGGAACAATAGGATCCAAAGTAGGTACATATAGTATCTAAAGTGGTTGATGTAAGAACAACAATGCTACTACTGGAAGGAGTCAACATTGTATAAGTTGACACCAAGGTGCTAACTAAGATGTCCTACTAGGTGATGTAATTTCCTATAGAAGTCGTAATAGGGTAACATTAAAATTCTTTTGTGCACACTTTCCAATTGAATGAGTATAACCACCATACCTCAAGATATATGCAATATCTATCGGTAGATTCGATTGTTGATATAGGAAATAAAATGAAGTAGGGAGAAAAATTGTCGAATGTCTCAATTCGAGATAGATTGATGACCTTTAGACTAACTCTACTTTATGAGTTTCCATGATTTAGAAAGATAGAGGAACTTGTGTAGTTCCTTATTTCACCAGTCCATGGGGACCACATATATTTTGGAGAGGTGCATGAGGATTTTGGCATGCCTAATAGGAAGGAAAATTGGGCTTATAGATATCAAAAAATATATTCACCAGATGATGAGTGATGATGAAATTGTGGAGTGCATTATGAATCTCCTAAATTACTACAAGGGGGATTCACATTCCCCATTAAATACTGTAAGGACCCTGGTACAAGGGTAACAATGTAATTCATAAGTTCAAAACTTTTCCTTGACAGTTAATGTACTGACATCACCAAAACTTACCTTTAAATCTCCTATCATATGGCATAGGGCATGAAGTTTAATATTATAAAATTTATAGTAGAGGAGTTTGTAAAGAATGAACTAGATTTCAACATGAAAAAGGGGACATTCAGGTGGGTATCCATCTTAATCTTAATATTCATGGAGGAGATCAAAGTACTAGATGGGAATGAGGATAATATCTATATTTTCCTAGAGCATAATGACTCCCTAACACAAAAGTATAAGGATTTCACTTTCCCCCTTCCTTATCTACAAAGTACAAAACTAAAGTGATGGGTTGGTGCAATAAGTACATAGAAGCATTTAGGCTAGATTGGCACATCCCTTAGGAGCTCCAAAAAAGCATGTATGGAATGATGACCTTTGTCATTATGCAACACTTATGCATAGTATGCTTGATGTTGATTGATGGCAATAAGTCAGGTTGGTTGAAGATCCCATATGATTTATCAACCAAATACTTTAGGGATACATTTTAAAGGATCATAAATGTGCAGTAGTTAGATATCCCAGTAAGGGAATTAGACATATAGAGGAACATGTTGCAGTACCAATCTGTGTACCTAGGTAGAAAAGTGACCAAGGATGAAGAGGATGATTTAGATCACACTGACATCCACCCCCTTCAAGATGAAATCTTACTCAATCACATCTATAGGTTATAATATAAGATGAATCCAAGGAAGAAGGGCCCCAATATCAAGAAGATCGATGACCCCCCATTATGATCGATGATAAAGGAATGGTGATGCTAGCTGAGAAGAAAAAGTCTCACAAGAAGAAGAAGGGGGAAGAACTTAAGGAGATAGAGGAGCACATCAAGTTGAATATCATCTCTGGTGATAAATCCTCTCCATCATTCCCTACAAAGAATCCCATGAAGTTCATGCCAAAGAATTCTCCTATTTCAAAGTAGAATAAAAATAAGACAAAATTTCCTTGTGATGCCCACCACTACCCTAGTAGACATAGAGGTTTAAGAGTCACAAAAGGAGAAAACAGAGCTGGAGAAGGAGGCATGACTTTGGAAAGGCATGTAAATTATGCTCGAATAATATGACTCCTTTTCTAGCCAGAGAACCATCTTCTCGTCTTAAAGTGAAGAGGTGAGGAAGGAACAAGTATGGAGGAAGCTTGGCCTCAGTACCTAGATATTAAGAAGGCACAATAGATGGATAAGAAAAGAGAATAAATGATGAAGTTTGACATGGTAAAGGAAGGGATTGAGAGAGTCGAGGATGCGGAACATAAATTAGAAGAAGAAAAGTGCAAGGCACAAGCCAAGAAGAGGAAAGTGGAAAAGAAGGAAACCTAGGAGGAAAGGGCTAGAAAAGAGAAATATAAGAAGGTTCCTACTAGCACGGAACCTATAAAATAAAAGAACATCAGAAGAGATACCTATAGCCCACACTAGCCCAATAGAGGAAGTAGTAGAATAGTTGTGGCCTAGTGTTGAAGGGGAAAATGGACATAAAGAAGGTGATGATGGTCACTTAAAGGAACAAACAAAAAGTGTAAGGAAATAATAGGTTGGCATTGAGAAGGAACCTAAGGAGCTTTTCACTAAGGAACAACAAAAAGAAAAAATAGATGAAGGGGAAAAGTCTGAAGAAGAAGAACTACTACAAGAGGAAGAAGAAGAAGAAATAACTAAAGAAAGAAGTAACACCAATAGAGAGGAATAGGAACAAACAAAATTGGCTATCCAGAAAGACAAATTTGAGCCATGATATAGAGAGAAGGTGCAAAAGGGGTACACCCAAGATGAGGATTTTTACATGTTATAATACATGTACCCCAAAGTTGACACAATGATGATGTGCCACCAAGTGTCTTTTGTATTTGATTGCATCATGGATGATCCTAACATCAAGGTGCTGATGAAAATAATCAAAATCATATAAAAATTAGAGGAGGGGCATGACTACCAACTTATCACCCCCCAATAAATGAACCTTGTAAGGTCGGTTAATGTCATCCTTTGTATAGCCTTTGAAGTAGAATGCAAGAACATTGTTAACAATGTTCACACCCCAAAATAGAAGAATATAGTACTAGAGGTAGAGGAAGAGATTAATGCCATGAAGCTCAAGCTTCAATAGTTGGTCAAGCACATGGAAGAAGTATAGCTATCCTTTTTGGATGGTATTGACACTTTTAAATTTTTAGAGGTTGATAAGGTTGTAAATTGGTAGAGTAAATGATCCCATGAATGAAGACAGTGCTAGAAGAGAATGAAGACCCTTATAATGCCATCAATAAAGATCTCAACAAGAATCACGATGAGGTAAAATACCTCTTTAAAAATTTGGAAGAGGGCACAAAATATGTCGATGTTATCTTTTACAACTTCTCCACCTAGGCATCAGTCATCAATGCGCAACTCTAAAAGGTGAAAGGGGAGAAGGATTCCTTGATGAAGAAAGCATTAATTATTAGTATGGATAAGTGAACATAGTTATGAAATAGGTCAACACTTTGAACACCCAACATAAAATACAAGAGCAAGACCTAGAAGAACTCTTTCATCCCTTTCAAACAAAGGCAAGTGAGTAAGGAGCCATGCTAGATGGTGGGGTAAGAAAAGTAAAGGAAAGGCTAGGGGTATTACGAAAAGAATTGGAAAACACTAATATGATTACACTCAAGGATACCTCTATGGATATTGATGATTCCATTGAATAAATCAAACTCATTATTCAAGGCTTTGAGGACTTCAAGGTAGAACTACCATAGAGTGCACCTAGTTTTTGTGCAGCTAAGGTGTTGGAAGTCTAATTTGAGGGTAGATTAGCATTTTTTTATGGGGTAAAGTTTGGCACCTTTTTCACCTAAGTTGTGGACCCATGCTAACTCACTAAACACCTAGGCATGAGGTAAACATGGTATATGATTATTGTTTTGTCATCTAGTGGTACTAGCTGGCAAGTGACTAACAACTCATTTTTAAATCAATCAACATTGGGAAGTGGGCACGTGAGATAGTGACTGGTCATTAAATATAAACATATTAAAAATGGTAGTATGTTTACCTTTAGTTCTAGATTAGTGATCGACATGCTTTGTTCCCCATGATCCTAAGATGCTCTAAAGCTCTATAAAAGGAAACAGAGTCCAATTAGCAAGGGGAGATGAACTAGAGTAGTGAAGCTCTAGAGAATTGATTCTAGATAGTTTCAACTAGAGTTAAAATTACTTTGAGATGGTTTCGACACTCCCCTTTGTAATGCTCAAGCTTACTTGTGAGCCTCTAGGCCTTTATCAGTTCAAGTTGAACATATGCTTAATTTTTGTTGACCTATAGTTGTATTTGTTTAAACTCTTTTAATGATGAAATCTTTGTGAAAATGTTTTATGGATTGAATGCCTTATTCTGGTGTATGTATGTTGAGCTCTTGTGAGATTCTAATATAATGCTTCTATGGCATGCTTGTAGCTAATGAGAACCCCCACACTTGAGATAGGAAATGTTTTAGATATGGTTAAGTCCCTAATCCCTACAATTATACCCATGACTAAGCACAATAATACACCTAATTCCCTCATTTAGATATTTCTTAACCCCATAAGCACATTAATTCCCTTGAGCCAAGGAAACCTAAGGTTTGTGCCCATGAATGCACAACTATCATTTCACTAACTAAAGTCCCCAAAGGATAGAGATGTACCATGGGATAACTACCCTAACACAGACCCTGGTCCCTTCCTAGTTGCACTTTAGGTGAGAACATAAGGCTTACACCTTATTAAAAGTTATGCTAGTATGGTCAAGTGTAAAATGTTGAGCACCATAGGATTACTCAAGTCCTGCACCCTATTGCAACAAGCCTAATTCTGGCCTAGATAGCTAGGTAAGTGTATGACTAGGCCCATGATGAAAATGCCTACTTTTCTATAATAAAGTCTTAAGATGAAAAAAAAGAGGAATATAAAGGTTTAACCAAATTAGGGGCTAAGGATGAACTTTAAGAGGGATTGAGAAGAAAATTTGGAGAGGAGTATAAAGGTGAAATTAAATATGAATCTAGAGGCTAAACTAAAGAATAATTTTGGTATGAATTTGTTTCTATGGACTCTAACGTGTGCAAAGCATTCCATTTGACATGGGAAAAGGAAAGATGGTAGTTTATGTTTGTGTTGCTTGTAATCAATTCAAGAAATGTATAGAATATTGTGTTTTATCTCCTCATTTTTTGCTAGATGATCTAGACAAGTTTGTAGTAGTGCACAGTGTTTGGAACCAGTGATATTATCAATATTCTTCAAGTATATTAGCTCTATTTTATTTTAATCATCATTTTATTGTTCCTATATTTACATATGCCTCTAGTCATACCTAGATGGATTCAAATTATCAAATCTATCAAATTGTGTTAGATCTATCCATGTGCACTTTAATAGTATTTTTCAAAAAAATAAGTTATAGGTTGGTTCAATTTTTTTGCATGTTAGAGGTGTGGGAAACTATCTAGAGTCATCTATTTCTACATAATATGTCTAAGCCTATTTTTATCTACCAAGTATCAAACAATCACTTATTTAAGCATATATTTGTCACTTATACATTGAAAGAAATAAGCACAAAATTTATAAATCAAAGACTATTCATAATGAACATGGCCTAACCAATCCTGAAGAACATAATCTAAATCAAGTTTCCTCTTTTTCAAATATTGGGAACTAGATTATATGGTGCATCCATACCATATGAACAGTACTACACACATACACCAAACCAAGAGAGCAAATTACAATTTAAGACTCGTTTAGAGTTTTGGATATGTATGAAGTTCTTAACCACTTAGTGTAATGTGGTTAGGGTAAGTTCAACCCATTTTTCCATTCTATTTTTCAGCTAGATCAAATTTCAAAATAGGATATAATGTTTCAAAGTGAAGGAGACAATTATCTAAACTTGCACAAAGAAGATAGCTTTTGATATAATATAAAATATTGGTTTATAAGTGGATTTTATGATTTTTTACGAAACAAATATTGATGGGTTACAAGGACAATATGTTAGAGATCAGACACCTAGTTAATAGAAGAATCTACATGTTACTAAATTACTTAATAAAAGTCCAATTATTAACTTTTCATGCTTGAGTAAATCTAAATCCAAGTTTCACTTATTTTTATTAGTTGCACACACACTCAAACATGAACATAATAGTTAAAAATTAAGTACCCTAATCTTATAAGAGATATTTTCATTAACAATAAAGTGTAATTAAACATATAATATTCATGTTTTCTTAATTTAGACATATCTTAGACAATCTAAATATTCAAAATTTATATCTTATTTAGATAAAAGAATCCAAAATAAGATAAAACAATTTTAAAACTAAAATGTAATGAGTTCAAATCTATAAACCCCAAAATTCTCTAAAGTTGGCTTCAATGGAATAAAAATACTATTATATGAGTTGTGCCTAATAATAACTCAAGGATAATTTGAAGAGATCCCAAAATGCAAGACAACATAAAAATGATAATACAGGGCTCAGGTAGAAATAAAATAATGAACATAAAAACTTGTACATGAGATTTTTAGAAGAAGAAACAACATCCACAAAAGGTTTCCTCTAAAACCTTAAAATAGAGAATACAAAGGCTGACATAGGATTTTTTCCCCTAAACAATTAAGACTTAATCGAGTAGAATTTCTAACTTAAGAATAACTTAGTGACATTTTGGAGAGATTTCAAAACATTGAAAATTTTCATAATGATAAGAAAAGTCATTGATGTAAATAAAATCATGACCCTACAAACATATACAAAACTTTTTAAGAATAAGAAATGACTTTAGTGTATTATGTTATATTAGATAGGATTAAAAAATTAGGAATAACCCATATAGTCATTCAAACAAAAAAAGTGATCTTAATACATCTTATTACTTTACTAAACATAAAAAGTAGATAATTATAAAGGACATGATCCTAATATGTCTTATTCAAATGTAAAGATGTTTAGTTACAAACAACACAAAAGGGAATTGACAAAGGTATGTTTAGAAAAAGCTAATGATTCTATGTTTCAAATAATTTGTGTTATTTAGAAGACTAAACATGACCATAACTTCTCCACACAATTTCCCACAAAATGCCTTCTTTAGAACCATTAAATAAATATATAAATTTCCTTAGTTTGAAATCCTCCATCAAACTTTCTCTTATTGTGATATAAAGATTAATATAATATATTACAAGCTCATTTACATATTATAATATTTAGATTAGTTTTAGTTAGTAAAGCATCAACTGAACCTTATCATCTTTACATATACATCAAAATCCAAATTTAAATAGATTAATAGCATCCAATATAAAAAAATAATAATTTGTAAAATAAACTTATCACTGTGGCAAGTGGTACTCATGCCATTAATTCAATTTATTGACCATCGACATTTTTATATATGCATTTTAATTGTCAATATTCCAACGCATCCCCATTAGTGACCATCTAACCCTATGACATGACCACAACAAGGCACACCAAGTGTCAGAAGTAAGCAAATTTGATACGATTCATCCTCTAGCATCCATTGTAGACCATCGATTAAGTATGAAACACACTGCTCAATTCGATAGGTGAATGACTACCAGCATAAATATTACATATTTTATAATTGTCTTAATATCATTCTTATATTAATAATTATAAATTATGTTTTAGGTTTTAGTTTATATTTTGAGAGTGGAAAACTAGTTTTTCATATTATAATAATAAAATTTGAATCATAGTTTTTGGACATCAACATAACCTCTATCTTCATTAATGGTAGATAAATAATATCACTAAAACTAAATTACATCGTAAGACCTTTCAAAATATATTATACAAACACATATTATATTACTTTGAATGGATGTTAAGCTGGGGTTGAAAGACTATAAGGTAGATTTTAGCAAAAGGCACTGAGGTAGGGGTCCCATGTTAAGGGCTACCCTTTCTACCTAAGTTGTTTCAATGCATCTTTTAAAAATATTGAGATTCAAAGATACCTCTACCCATGTCTCATGTCATTTGAGGGAGAAAAGTGAGTGGATGTGGAATTTTCCATGAAAAAATTTATTCAAAGTCATAAATTAAAAGACACACTGTAAAGAACTTGATATCATGAGATAAATTAGTCAATATCTTCAACAAAGATTTCTACACTTTGAAATAACTTCACGTATAGGATGAAACATCATGCATAGGATGCAAAGAATCATGTCATCTTTAGCTTTTGTGGCTTGTAAAATGCACGTGCAAGAAATGTTTTGAAAATTATGTGTTGGCTCATCATTTTCCATCATTTAATTACAAGTATTTTTTAAAGGTTACAAAAGCATTTAATTACAATTAATTTCAAAATAAAAGCCACTATACCATATGAGATCATGCTAGATGATGCGGGGACCTTTTTGATGGAAGCAATGGCATTCATTTGGCTATTATGTTACCTAAAAAAAGTGGAAAACATGGAAGGATGTCATTGGCCAAATATAGAAGTAGAGGAAAATCTAAATAGGAGGAAGAGCACATGGATGAAGTAAAATGACAAATGGATGGACAAATAGGATGTTAACATGCAGGACTGTCCTAATACCAATGTAGAAATGAAAAGATATGCTCCAGAAAAAGTTGAAACATTCATGTGAACAAAATAGATAAGACATAAAAGAGAACAATATGTTAAGAAATTTAATCACACATGTGCCCATGAGCAAAAACACTATCTAGGAGTGGAGATAAATTGGAAAGCTAAAATTCTAATTGCCCAGCTAAGAACTAGTTTACACCATCTTAGATGTGAAATTGGAAGATGGAAATCACCCAAGGAGGAATGGTCAGAGAGGGTTTGTTAGTTTTGTAAGTCAGGATCAATGGAAACAGAATGGCATTACATCATGGAATGTATAGCATATGAGGACATTCGAAGTAGTTATATTGATATCCTACAAGGTGAAGCACTTACAAATTTATTTGAAGAGGAAAAGATAGCAAAAATAGTAGACTACTTGATTAGAATTCATAATAGAAGACCCAAGCTTAACAAGGAAATCAAGGAAAGGTAGAAGTAGTAGTGTGGGGTATCTTGTTAGAATCGTGTCAACTAGTTTTACTTCTTGATCTCATAGGCTGACTAGTGTCAAGGAATTTACTAAAAACTTTCATTCATTCATCATCAAATTAAAAGGGCTCTCAACGTCAGGTGTCAGAGTTGGTTTTATATTTAGACCCATTTTCAAACTCTGATTATGTCTCCTTTAATTCTTAGCTAAATGCACCAACAACCAATATGAATAAATTATTTTGTTCTTCTATGTATTGTATATTAAATTTATCTTCATTAGCCAAATCTTTCAAATTACCACAATATCTTTAAAAAAAGGCACTTATTTAGAGAGGAAGGTAGAAATTGGCGTGTCATTAGGATTAAAAATAAATTTATAGATTTTCTATTTCCCCATTGAGCAAGACAAATATTTAATAGTTGGTGAATTTAGACCTCTCCCACAAAAAAAAGAGGAAGTAGGAGCCTAAATATGCTGATAGTTTAATGATTTTTTCCACCCAAATCATCTCTAGTATTTTATATTGGAGAGAATAATAGACAATTTTATGGAAATTTAACTTACCAGTAGATTGAAACAAGACTTGGAAAAGAGAAACTCCTATCATATGTACCATATTAATGAGATAAATAAGTAAGTTTAAGTAAATTTAAAAATACCTTAATAACACCTAAAAATAGGTTGGAGTGGAATCAAATCCACTCGAATCGACCATTATTTTTAGCACAATTAGATGCCCAAATTCGTCACATTTTATTCTACAGAGTTCCACCCATGAGGGTATTGTAGCTGTATTGGAAAAATGAATTAGCCTTGCCCTATCATATGATTTTTTTTCAAATTAATTGATGGTAAAGAGGGGTATTCTTTTCATTAAACAAGGTACATTACAGTATTTGTATATGTAATTAAAAATCTTAAATTAAAAGGAAGGTGTGGAAGGATCTTTATATCTATTATCTTGAAGCTACAAGTGTTCTCAAAGTTTTTAGTGTTTTTGGAGCTATGAGTAACTTTGACCACCCTTATAATTCTATCTAGGGACTTCCACCATCATTTTTTGAATGGAAGATTCCATCCATTATTTAGTTGTGCCTCCAACCCCATCCATAAAGGTCTAGTAGCAGTAGGATATAAATATAGGGTTGCACATATAGCACAAATTATAAAACAAAATGGGAGAGAAGGGAGATACTTATATATATTTTTAATTAGGACTTCCTCTATCTACCATGATATAGATATAGGGATGTTGACTCTAAAATCTATATAGTGATAGATGTATAGTCAGTTATAGTTATCAAAGATTATGGCTTTATCTCAAAGTGAATTCATTCAAAAAGAATGTTTGTTCATCTTATAAACATTTCGTTTAATCAGCTCAGACCTCTTTATTAAATCAGTTTCGTAGATTTGCATAGAAATAAAATAAAACATTTAAGGGAATTTTGATGCACACAAAGTGTAAATAACACAAAACCTCTTAATATAACCATGATCTCAATGGCATTATATTTCTCGAAACACATAGTTTTTCTTTCATTTAGAAATTAAAGTATTTATAGTGCTATGAGGAGGCTCTATCGCTTCACATTCATGACCATTCATTCCTAAAATCATGGGATACCTTTCATCTTTTACTAATTTTTTGGGTTAAGAAAAACCTATCTTTTACAAAAAATATATTTTATTGCATGCTTGTCACTTATACAATGTTAAATTTCATCAATACCTAAATACATTTGAATAAGGGACATATGACATGGGTTGATTTCCTACAAAATTGCACATTTTTATAAAACTTAGGTGCAATAAATCAAATAATATATTTTATGTGTTTTGTAGATGAGATCTTGCATTCAAAATGATGTGATTATAATTACTTGGATTCAATTATAAGAAGGATTTTTAGGTAGAATATGAATACTTTTATGACATGTAAAGAGATTGAATAGAAATAACAAGTATGGATAGTAAATGATGGGTAGATTACTTTATACAAGATGGAATGTTCTTCAAGAGATTGAAATTATGAATACCCATAAGGTTAACACATGAGAACCAAGACAACATATTGTCAAAATCTATATAGAATTATTGCCACACTAAATAATAAGCTGGGGATATGTTTTTCAATACTCTTATTTCATGCAATTCAATCTTCCATCTTGTAGAATCTATCCACCACTACAGAGATGGAAATATTCCCATGTTACATTCTAGCTAATTCTAACACAAATTCCATCTTGATATCAACTAATGTTTGCCTTGTATAAGTAGTGGTTGATATAAACCTAAGTTATTATTTCTTCCCTTTGTAATCTATAAAATTATGGATTCTTCAAAAGTATTTTCACTCATTCTCTACTAACTATGCTAACACTATATTTTTGTTGCAACAACAAATTGGTGTTGTTAACAGAGGATGGGAATGAATGTTTTAGAACATTCCAAATTTTCTAGATGGCCAAAAAGAGAATAAACAATTTAGGATTATATAAGCCACTAACTATATCAAAATAGCCCTTGTTGACATCAACATGGATTTTGTGTTAGTACTTGTGAAACTGCAACAAGGAAATGATTTCCATTTTTAAGTGGTGCACATATTCTCTAACATGTCATGTTTCATTGCATGCAAGAAGATGAGAAGTTTCACAAACCTCCTCAAATTATTCTTTTATGAGGTGGGAAGGTTATATGGTTGGTCAAACACCATAGTATTGAATAGGGATATGTTGTAGGTAATTTTTGGTGCATTTTATGGAAGAAGTTGGCTATGAGGGTAAACTTAAATTCATCATAAACTCCATATATTGATGGATGGACTAGGGAACTAAATAGAAGACTAGGGAATTTAATGTGATGTCTATAAAAAGTTAAACCAAATAAATCGAACATGGTGCTAGTGTAACAATAATTTGCATAAAAAAATTTGATGAACCAAATCATGTGGAATACCCCTTTCTAGGTAATGTAAAGAATAATCTAAGATTATTCTTAGAGCTATGCAACATAAATATAGGGAAATAAATTAGTGTGAAAATAGAGTATTTTAAAAATATATATTCAAATTGCTGCAATGAGTGCATAATAAGTTAGAACATGGCAACTTATAATATAAGTCCTGCCTTGATACAAGGCCCAAAAGAAAGGAATTTGAACTAGGAGATTTAGTGATGGTAAATTAGCTTGATTATAGGTTCTTATGAGGAACATATAATAATCTGATAAAGAATAAGTTAGGGATATGGAAAATATTAAATGAAATGTTTTGATCAACATGCTTGAGATTGAATTAGCTAAAGAAATGGTTATATCAACCATATTGAATTTGAGAGACCATATGTTGACCACAAAGGGCCAACTCAATATGGTAATAAGGAATCAATTGCATATGTACTAGATTTGAAATACCATGTACTATAGAAGGTGAAGGAAGAAATTATGGCCATTATAGAAACACAATTAGTGAAAAATATGCATGGAAATGAATTCAAATAATACTTGTTTTGAAATGGAAGATGTGACATGGATGGATCTCATAAAGATTGGTTGATATGTCTATACTATTGTAATTTTTAGTTTTTGGTCAATATTTCACAAAGACTTTAGTTATATATTGTGTCTGATGTAGGATCATCCCAAACATATAGTAATTTTACATAAGACTAATTAAATTTTAATATAGTATAGTTTCTAAGGTGCAAAGGAATTCTAGTGAACTAGGCAATGTGAATTATTAAATAAGGGATATACATGTAGAGGAAGTAAAGGGTATTCAAAAATAGAAAAAGGAATTAGCTTGTACATTATTATTTAATCTTGGTTGTGCTCAATTGGGTAGGGTCACATGTCACAAAACATATAAGATGAAATCTCTCACCCATTATTGAATGTATGTGAAACAACACACATTTAATAATGCATAAGTATAAGGCTATGTTAAATATAATTGATGCATGAACTAATTAACATCATAGAGAAAGACATTTATGTTTCTATACTGAGTATACAACTGGTTGGTAGTGGTCAAGTAATTCTAGTGCATCACCTCTAGTAGAGTAGGTTTTCTATCTTTTCCTAGCAAGTTGGTAAAGTAGCTTGGTGAGCCTAAGTGATACATCAATGGAAACTATCCCTTTAACCTAGAGATTTAATCCATGTTTTGACTAGCCACAACCTAGGATTGTTTTCATGTTACTCCTAATTTGGAAGGCTTGAACTACCTTCTAAAGGGTCATGTTGATGTGGGTTTTATACACAATAGAACTAGTCCATGATCATGATCATGATCATTTGTAAATAAGGTACACAAGAGTCTAAAAGAAAGCACAAAAAGAGTGAAAAGTAAAGAAATAAATAAAATCTATTGAAAATCCAATCATGAAGCATTTGTTAAGACTAATATTTAAGCTGAAGTGGGACATGGTATCTATACCAATAATTATTAAAAAAAATTGTGGTGTACAAAATAACAAATATAGTTAAAGATTCAAAAGAAATAAAACACAATATAATCAAACATGCATAAATAAAAGGTTGTCTGGTAGCTAGATTTCTATTTCACTTCTACATGAGAATTATGATAAACATGGATCAGACTCTTGAAGTAGCTTTTGCTAAAAATGAAACATTGTATTCAAGAATAAATACCTCTTACAATATTTTAGGCACTAATGTACCATAATGATTACACATCCAAGCCATACACAGAATTGAAGAAAATTAAAAATTTACACATCAAGCAAAAATAAAGTAGAACTTGTTTGAATTTTTTATTAATGTTAATAGATAAAAAATTCCTCCCCTTGTGATATATATATATATATATATATATAACATTAGGATGGGGAAGGCCTCATCTCTTTACACATTTTCTAAATTATACAAGTATAAAGAATGTTAGGTTCAAAATTTATGTAACTATATATTTTATGATGATAATCGTAAAAAATAGATTTTCCAACTAAATATAAATTATACATATACTTTACTGGATAGGAAACTTAAGTCCCAATTTGATAAGAATCATTCAAATACATAGATGTTTTGAAATTAGAATACAAATTTCATACTATTCGGATTACCAAATAAGGATATTACACTTGCTACTATGGTCTAAACTAAAAGTTATGTGAGGTTGATAGCACTAATTTCTACATCCATACATTATGGATTAAGAACTTGCCCTGTTCACCATCAATTATTCACCCATCATATATGGATTATCAAACTCTTTACCAATGTTTCTATCATTAATTTCTATTGCTTTGCCATAAAGATTTTAAACTTGCTTGACAATGGTTCAACTTATATGATCTTATCTTTAAAAAAGATGACCAAATGTATTAGTTCATCATTAGTTTTATATGCTACATCTGTGACTTTTTATTTGAACTCTTTTGCAACTAAGTGGAGTAGGTGATCAAAACTAGGTCAATTCACCAGCTCCCCTATCTGGGTGATAACCCTATTTACTCTCATATTGGACAAAATTTTCAATTCTTCAATTTCATGACTTACAAAAATAGACAATAATTTCTTCATTTCTTAATACCAGTTTAAGGAGGCATCCCTTTTAGAAATAACATAGTTGAGGTATCAGAAAGCATCCATGATAGTAACCAAGTTTAGATGATTGAATGTACTTATTCTAATAAATTAGACCAAGTAGATCAACCTTATTTCTGTATCCTTCATTTTGTTCCATAATGTGATTATATATTCTCTATGTGCATGAATAGATTCCTTGGGTATTCTAATCTTGAGCAGGATGCAAATAAAATTTACAGTTGTACCATATACCTCAGTTATAACTTAATGAGGAGCCTGTACAATGTTCATCTATTTCCATCTCTTCAATGCCTTCTTAGTGCTTTGATATATTTCTTTGAATGATGACCTAGTATAATCCACAAGAATATTAATGTCCTCAATCTACTCCATAGGTTCAATGGGGTTTATTTTTGGTATTTTAGTGAATTGAAACACATTCTCTCTATTCAAGCTCTATCTCCATATTTTTCCTTGTATTTATCACTTTTATTTTCCTCACTCATTGTATGGTCTCACTCTCTTTATTAAACCTTGTATAAATCTCCAATATATCACCCATGACTAGATTCTCCCTTTGAACTTATAGGTTTGACATCTCTTTTACCCATTAAGTAATTATAAATTTTTATGTACCTTCTTACTGAGTAATTTATGAAGATGTAGAAAGATGAGAGGTCATATGAAGGGAAGTGTTTAATGATGAAGATATTGTTGACATTAAAGCATGTATTTGTATGGGCACTTGTGTAATTTTATATATTTTTACTTGCGATGAAGAGGTTGGTGTATCCTAGGACAAGAATTTGTTCAATTCAGGTGTTATTTCCATAGTCATAGTTCCTTCTAATAATTCTTAAAATTCCAATAGGGGAATCTCAAACCAAGTTATCTTTCTTCTAGTGACTTGGGGTTTATTAAAAAGATAGATAGTAACCAAATTCTCAAAATGGGCCATTTTGGGTACCATTATTAATAGAATGTTTGAATATGTAGTAGTAATTTGAGAATAGTAAGATACAATAGAGATCATTATTGGGGGCAAACTTAAATTTGGACTTTATGCACTATATAAAGAATAAAAACTAGAAGAAACTACCTGTAAAATCCTTTGTGTTTGTTCTAAGGTAAACCTAGTCAAAGCTTCTCCTTTTGATGTGTCTAAACTCAAAGACTTTGCTTTCTTAATCTCTACCTCCTCATCATATAGTTGGACTTCTCTCATATCTGGGTCTTCTTATTCTGATGTGTAATCAATCAAAAATATAAATTACTTTGGTTCCTCCTCTTTTACCAGATCTATGGCATCTTCTGTATCAAATTATTCTTCCTTCACAACTTCTTCAATAACAAAGAGACCAAGATATGGCCTCTCTTCAAAAAATTTGCCTTAAAAATAGGATGGCAAATCATCGAGCTTCATGTGGTAGGTCAAGATAGGTATAGTGGATGGTGTAGTAGTTGGAGTAGTAATTATGGTCTAAGGTGAAAACTTACATGGTGGAGTGGATGGTATAAAAAGTGTAAGATTTCACTAAAGAGACTAAGGGGATTTAGGAAAATCTAGGTGAGTTGGAATTGAAGAAAAAAATACTATAATAACTCATGTAAACTTGTGTGACCATGATAAGTGGATGTAAAGAAGTCATTACAAAGGTGTTTTTCCTTTGGTTGGATGGAGTAGCTTCTGATTTCTCCAAAGTGGTATTTTTTCTAAGACTTATTCATCTAAAATTGTAGAAGTAATATGAGGACCAGAAGGTCCTCTCAAAAGTTCCTTCCTTAGCTAGGGATTTGACTCCCCATGACTTCTAGCCTAATATTCATTTTTTCTATGGCTTAAGATTTTAGAGATGGGGGTTGGTCTAGTTGTTGAGAACCTCTAAGTGCAAATAGAGGCCATTATTCACTCCTTTTGTTTTTCACTTCTTCCTTAATAGCATCAGGATTATATTGTGAAGTTTGAATCAATATTATTGATATCCTCTTATCCCTTATCTTGATCCATACATGGGAGTCATCAAATGCATTTAAGAAAACATGGTCATGGTCATAGGCTTGATGACTGTAAAAACCATGGAACTTCTTATTCTCAAGGATATTCTTCAAGTAACCCCTTATACTTTTATTATTGTCCCATTAATGAATGGTTCCACCTATAATTTCTAGGTTTTCATAGGCTTACCAGTTGCTATAATATCTAACATAGTTCAATATTATTGCTACCCAATGTTGTAAGGTGTTTTGAAATAATAAGCCAAGTGTTTTTGGCTGAGTTCTTCATTGATACTAAGAATAACCTGATAGAATATTTATTTTTTTGAAATATGGTTAGGAACATGATGAATTAGAAATAAAGAGGCAGTCCTTATTCCATATACTCAGATGATAATCAAATCAAGGTAGAGCTTGTAGTTACCCTTTATAATATATGCATTATTTTACCCTTCATATTATGGTAGATATAATGGTATACATGATCACTTACTCTCTTGATATATTTTATATATCGGTGAATAAACATGAATGAGAAGTTTTTTCCAAACCTATTATCTGCATACTCAGTGGATGGTTTCCATTCTTGGTCATAAGGCTTGTACATATCTCTCATGATGCATCTAGTAGATAGTAAATCATATAAAATTTCCCATCCTTAGGTCTCCTATCGGGGTATAAAATTTGAGATTTAATCCTGTGTTTATAATCTCCTTGAAGGCTACCAAATTGTCACTAATTAAAGAGTTTTTTAGTAGGGGTACTATTTAACCTAGATGTATACAATGCTTAGGAAACCATAAAATATGTCTTATAATTTCATTGAATTTTTAATTATAGGTCTAAAATTAATAATAGATTTGGTGGGAATTGCTCCTTTTGGATTCAATATTTATCCCTTTGCTATCTGCTATTTATGTTTCCTATCCACTATATTTTGATGAATCCACACATTGGTCGATACCTAATAATATTTTATTTTAAGGAGTGGAATCCTAACATAATTTTAGAAATACCTCTCTGAGATATAGGTAAAAGTGGTTTGAATTTTCCTCAAATTAAAAACATCATCCACAATAGTCCCATTGATGAATAAGACTTTTAGGAGGTTAACACGTGGAAGTAATTGTGGTTTGGTCATAGCTTGGTGAACAGCATGTGCATTTATGGGGATTATGTCATCTATGTATTTTTTATCTTCATGGGAAAGTTTATCCTCCTTAGAATAGGCTTGAAGTCACTCAATGTCTGCCAAAAGTGTCGAGTACTATAGGAAATTAAAATTTAGGGCACTCCTTTCAAATTTTGTATCCTTTTATTTTGTTGATCCAATGAATGAAAATGGGGATTAAATTAAGATCTTACCTTGTTTTGATGTTGAGATCACTGATAAATAGTTATTATTATGATTGATTCGATGTTGTAGATTGGTTGTTTCAAAGCTTTGCAAATGAATAAATCTAGGGCTCATTGCATGTTTAATAAACTAAAAAATACAAATGGTTAATGATCAGAGAAATAAAAATGTAAATGCAATTTTCATTCTTTTTGTATATATCATTTCAATATTGTGTATTGATTGAATTCATGTGCTTATAATGTTGATAAATAATTCTCTCTTTTAATTCCTATTTTCATTTAAATACAATAGTCATCTTTGGTGAATGCCCCTTGATTGGTAAAAAATTGTCTCTCATTAGTTAATCACATCCAAACATCACTTTAAGATAGTCATCAACCATTATTTAATTTAATGTTTGGCTGGCCATAATATTACATCTATTTTTTTTTACTTTGAATTTTGTTTCCCTAGATAATTCCATATGTCATTCTCTTATTAACTAAGTCCTTTGGATTTTTTTCTTATGTTTAGAAGGTCTTGTAGCGACAAATTGATGTGATTAATCCATGTGAAAGATCTTGGGAAGTTTTAAAATTGAAGAAGTTAGAACATTAAGAATGTAACCAATAGACCTTTAACTTCCTATTGATGCAGATTGTCATAAATATCTGACATGTTATCCAATGGGGGGCTTAAAAGTCTATAAGCTTGGGACATTAGCTTATAGATCAAAGATCCATTTTTCCTTCATGTGGTGCCATGCTTATGGCATAAAGACAAATTTAATGATATTTAGGAGTTATGATGCTTAAGAACTCTAGAGATCAAACACTAGGGAAACATAGAGTTATTAGGTTTATCAAGTTCCTCACTAAATTCGCATAGTTTTACTTTAGCATGGATATGTCAGGTGGCATGTTTATGGAGCTTGGGAGACTCACAATACTTTGAAAAATGTACTATTTTGTAACCATAAAAAATTATAAATAATTCAAGATTAACATGTGTCATAAACAGTGTGAGATATTTTTTATTGGCCTGATGTAGAGGGAAATGATGGTCTTTGGCTATTACTTATAGAATCAACATGCACATAGTATCAAAATAAAATTACACTAGTTAGTTTACATATCATATTTTAGTAAATAAATTGAAATAAAATGCAATCTTCCACATGGCTTAAGATACTAGTTTAATCCTATATAGTTGTGACTTTTACTTGGGTTATTTTGGATTTTTCAAAGATAATCCTTATTGTAAATGCATGATATTTTATTCATATATCTTGTGGCTCCTAGTTTCCTATGTATGGGTTTTTTAATAATCCATTCATATTTTTAAATTACAAAAATGAGGTGCATGTGTATTATCTAAACAAGTCAATCATGTTATTCAACTACATAAAAACAAAGTTGTGTTATGTTTTGTACAAAGTAATTTCTATATATGTTAATTCAATATTCTCAAAAAAACTAAATCTAGATTGCTAATAAGAATTTTGTAAAAAAAAACCACTCATAAGCATCAGATAATCAAGGAATAACATCTAAAAACATAAAAATAGAGATACCAAAAACTAATGTTCATGTATTTCATATGTCTAAAGAAAAAAATAAGCCTATTCTATAATGATCTTCATGTTGAGTCATTGAGATTGTGACACATCACATAACTTAGCTATTTGGAGGATTTCCAAACCAAATTAGACACATAAAACCAATAAAATATCAACACCCTAAATATGTGCCATGTGTCATGATCACATATGTTCATACCCATGGTGGTTTTCCTCACATGCATACCCTTCTTAGCCTTTTGACCATCCAAGATTGTGTCACCTGGCACAATACTATGTATCATAATCCTCTATGATATATACTCAACATAGCTTATAGTTTACGGTTGAGTATCTATAATCATGCCATGTAATATTTTCATGAAGGCTCATATGATTAACACATGATTTCATAATGTTGTAGGCTAGAGACCTAGCCCAGCCTAGTCAAAATACAAAATGCTTTGAGTTCTAAAAAAAGTGGAAAATTCTACAGTTTTGGTTACTTAGAGAATTGACATGTCAAATAAGAGACATCGCACAAGTTGGAATTTAGACTATGTATTCAATAAATTTAAAATTTTAAAGTATTTTACTTTTTGAATAAAATTTAAAAAAATTGAAACAATTGTTAAAAACAAAAGTTCCAAAGACTACACAGAGCTATTGGAAACTTTAGATCTTTAGTAAAAGTGTTGAGAATTTATTTAAGGTTTTGTTCACAAAAAATTTATGAATAAATATCTTAAACTGAACTTGTGACAACACAAATTCCTAAGGAAAATATTCACAAAGAGGCAAAAGTTCTTGCGTGCCTCAAAATCTAGGCACCGCGTGTTCTTTAACCTACCCAAAAAAGACTTTTGGCACTTAATTTTATAAAGGTTACCCATAGCCATGTGTCACTTTTCTATTGTTTTGAAGGATATGAAAATGTTGTGGGTAGGAGACTAACATAGGCTAGCCAAACTACCAAATGCTCTGAGTTTTTAGAAACCTATCATTTTAGCAATTTAGGCTACTAAGAGACTTGACATGCCAAATTAGAGATAAAAAATAGGTTAGGATCCTAACTTTGTGTTTGGTATAGTGAAATTGCTAAACTATTTTAGTTTTTTAGTAAAATGGAAAGAAATAATCAGAATAAATATTGTGAAATTTTTTTCAAAGACTATGCAGAATTATTGGAAACTCTAGATATTCAACAAAATTATTTAGACTTTGTTAGAGGTTTTGTTTACAAAAACATTATAAACCAATATATGGAACTAAACTTTTAACAATGTAAATTACAAAGGCAAAGTTTCATGAATATGCAAAAGTTCTTCCACTCCTCAAAATATAGGTACCACATACTCTTCAACCGATTGAAAATATCCCAAATACTATAATTGTTTGTATATTTTATTTTTAAATATTGGATTACTTTATCTCTTTCTCTTTCCCATAACTAACCTAAGTCAGGTAAATGATTCCATGATAATTTACAAAGTAATAATGTATAAATTATCCTTCTGAGTAAAGATTCCGTAGAGAGAAACTAAAAACATAACATAAAAATATATCCACTAAGGCCTCCTACCTTGGTCATTTTTCAATTATAAAGGAAAAAAATGTAAGTAAAGATAAATCCTTAGCCTAAAGTTTTCTATTGATGTGGAGGATCCAATTGAGATAGAGACACCAACAATTGGCATAACACATTATACCTGAGTAGGACAAAACATATTTTACTATCTATCTCCATGATTAAATGAAGTAGAATGATCAATCATAATAAAGTAAAGGTAATAAATATGGTGGAGACCACATCATAGGCATATGATGATCATTCATGTCATAATATTATCAAGTATCACCATCGACCAATGTCACAAATTCAAGGTATATTCACCAAGGTGTAGGTTTCCTCAATGTTCCATTGGAGGAATTTGAAGGAGGAGGACCTACTTGGTCATGCTAGCTAATAACAAAATCTCAAATTGTACCATATTTTTTGATAGATCAAATGAAAAAAATTTGACCATTTCATAAAAATTAAACTTGATGATCTTAAACCACTACATTTGGGGGATATAGTTCTTAAATATTCCAACTAAAATATCAATCCTTAAATCAACCATCAATGAGACTTGACAGGGTAAATACGATATGTTGCCTACCTTGTCA
Source organism: Torreya grandis (assembly GCA_037957365.1). Classification (NCBI taxonomy): domain Eukaryota; kingdom Viridiplantae; phylum Streptophyta; class Pinopsida; order Cupressales; family Taxaceae; genus Torreya; species Torreya grandis. Next base: position 1,961,426 of record JARHVA010002240.1, read on the forward strand.
TTCAAGCTTTATGTTTTGTAAAGTGAAATTATTGAAGTCTTTTACTTTTCAAATAAAATATAATGAAACATTTGAAACAATTATTATGAATAAAAATTAGTCTTATCAACTAGTTTTGTTTGTAGTATTATGAGTAGTGTGAGTTGCAGTATATGAGAAATTTAATTACATAGTGGTATCACCCCCAAACTTAGGGACCTTGGCAAATTGAGGTGAAATTTAGGAGAAGGATGACTTCCTATCACTAAGCTTATTACTACTGGTATATGACTAGTTCATGTCAAACTATTGCTTCTTAGAGATCTTACTCCTATTTAGAGTTTTGAATGGTGACAGAAAGAGTTTTAGAATGAGTTTTAAAATTGGAAAATGGTGATTACACCAAATGGTTATAGCAGAAATTAATTCTTGTATTGTTTGAACACAATTATATTTTTAATACACTAAAATTTATTGTAGTATAATCTTATACAAAAAAATGAGATCGAAGATAATGTTAGGCATTTATCAAATAAGTAAAAAAGCTTTTAATTTTTCCTAAACAAGTTTTAAAATGGGAAAAAACAATACTAAAAATGAATCGATATGATTGAAAAAAGACTTAGATCATTCACAAATTTAATAAATAGCCATATATAAATAAAGATAACACAATACAAGGAAGGCAATACTTCACTCGATTAGCTTTCTCTAGGTTATATCATGTAGATCAATTATTTAAAGGCAAAATAATTTATCTAATATCAAAAAGATAAATGGATTGCATTGGAAACCCATGTTTATACAAAAATCACTCGCTTGAAAGAGAGGAAGTTAACAAACACTTATGGTCAATTCTAGAAAAATAAAATAGGGAATCCACATGCAAATGTCATCCTTTCTAGCTCAAAATGCCATCTTTAGTGAAGTAGAAGGAGGAGAAGAAATATACAATGGTTGGGTGCTTCACTAAGTAATGAAACAAGAGAAGAATCTACTAGAGTCTTTCAGTTAAACCAAAAACTTTCCTTGAAATTCTAATTTTGAAATCTCTCACAAGAAATGGGGTACCAAAATAAACCATGACTTGGTAGAAATTTAAGTCTTTTTACGTTTTGATATTTTAAAACTAAACTTGCAAAACAAAACCTAACTTGTAATTTGATGTTAAGACTTTTACAAATTTTAATTCATTCAACTTGAAGAAAAGGAAGGCACAAATTACAACATGAGTTTATACAATTAAATCCATTCAGCTTTTCAAAAGGAAAAGTGTGAATTACAAGTTGCATTTTTATAACGAAAGCCTAAAAAATATATAATTGAAAATTATAGGTATCTCTTTCTTGAATTAAAGTTAAAAGCTGTCTAAATGATAGTTGTAATTTACAACTTACAATTTTACAATGTATCTTACAAAATATAATTTAAAGAATGTTTTTTTACAACTAATCAAAAAATCAATCCACAACCATTACTTCTAAGTATTCCTTGTCCTTTTTTGCTTGTATCTACTTGATATAAGTGTCAAAGATATTTAATATCTATGAAAGGATCTCTATATTAGGACCAAATGTGTAAAGTTTGTTAATTTCACATTATGCTATTACCTCAGATAACTCTCTAAAAGTAGCCTTGTAGACTTGAATGTATTTTCCCATTTGATCAAGTGTATTATGCTATTAGATGAGCTAGTGGGTAGAATTCAAGTTAAAATTAGTATGATATGTTGATTCTTGCTTATCTACCCATTTGAATATATCTTTGACCTCTTGAACATGACAAGGTTTATGTTGGTGAACTATTGCATCATCTAAAAATTTACAAATTTAATCCTTAATATCATAAATTATATTCATGGCCTTATCAAATGTGATCTTAGTCTTTTCAATACTCTCACTAAGTCTTCAGATTTTGAATTTAGCTATTCTTTCAAGCTCTTCATGGTCTGAATGATTTTTAATATATTTTCATACATGAGGGTGTTAGTCTCAATCAGGTCAACACCATCCAATTTTGGAAAGTATAAGTTCAACCTTTCAACCTCCTCTTTGTATTTACTTATCTCTACCTTTATAAATGCATGATCATCATTCAAAGTATCATATTAGTCCATAGTTTGTTCTATTACTATGTTTCCTTTTGTGATTATTTCATTAGCCAAGTCTTTTGTAGTCCTTACCATGGTACCAATCTCTATTATTTCCTCAAACATTTATTTGTTAGGGAATTGAGTAAGAGATTAAGTTGGCTAGGATAATAGCTCTATGAACTTTCTTAAGGTAGCTATCAACTACTCAAATTTATTCTTTAGTTCATCCTTAGTGACCTTGTCACTGTCTATTTTCTCAAAAATATAAATTATGCTAGTCTAAAAATCATGCTTTAGTCTTTCTCTTGTTGGACAACCTAGGTGTACCTAAGATATCTGATAATCCCCCACCACTAAATATTCCTTTTGATTTTCAAATGGGGGAACTACTATCTCCACGTGTTTTTCCCTATCTACATCATGTAATATGTTAGAGATGGTCCTAGAGCCTATCTTTCGTTGTTTGGATACCTCCAATGGACCAAAATTGAATTTTCTAAGAGGTATCTTTGGTTGTTTGGTTGTTTCTTTTTCTTTGACACTAATAGTGTCATCTAACATTGAGTGGCTAACTAGAAATCCTATGTTGTTCAAATGGGCACTATTATCCATGAGTTTGTAGCTAAAGCTACTACACAACTGGTTACCATGACAAGTGTTGTATTTATCACTAATATTATAATTGAATCCTTGACTGATGATTTAGATATCTCTTCCCCATTGGTGGGTCGATTATCCATACTTGTATCAAGGGTATATTTATTTTCACCACCTTGGTGGGGAATTGGGTTACTATGAGAGTGGAGGAAATGGGTACTTAAATGGATGAAGTGGATGTAAATGTTCTTACTAGGGGTGTGAAAACTGGAAGTGATACAGGTGGAAAGATAGGCACATGTGGTTGGAACAAGGGAGCCTATACAAGGGTTGAGTCTATGGAAAAAAAAATCAATGATCATAGTGGGAATAATTTGAGCCGATGAAATGGGTAGTGTGATGTAAGATGAAAATAATGTTAAATTCATCTTAGTGGTTAGTATAGGTAATGGGTTTTACTTATAAATATTGATTCTATATCCATGTATTATTTGGTACTATCAATGGTTAATGGAATGGTAGTGGATATTGGGGATGAGGTGGAAGTGATTGCATAAGAGGGAGGTGCAGGTGGAGTTGGAATATCCAAATATGTTGATTGGCTTATTTCCAAGGGAATCACTTACATAGGTGGGTTAAATTAAGGTGAAATTACTTACGTTAGTGGGATGGTGGAAACATGAGGGGTAATTACTTGTGTTGAGTGGGCAATGGAGATAGGAGGAAGGATTATTGTAGTTGGTTGGACAGTAGTTGTGTCTTCTATGTAAATTGATGGTGCTTGATCAATTGGTTAGGATATTGGATCTTGGGTGATGAAAGAAGCCTTTTTTTAATTTTTCTTCAGCTTTTGCTTGTGAGAGATAACTAGACCCACTACTTGATCTGCATTGGTTCTATTGCTAAAACCCTCAATTATTCCTACCACTTCATTCTTATCCTTCCCTTCTCTTAACATGTCTATGCTATTCAGGGTATTTTGACCCATTTGATCCTTAACCAATTTAATGTTCTATTTATAACCTAGGAAACCTTGTCTAAAAATGAAAAATATTCAAGTATATACCACATCACTAGCGGGAGAGGTTGTAGATAGATTTGAATATCATAATTTACTTTATCTACTAGTTGTTCCTCATATTTTAATTCTTTTAAAACTGGTACCGTATTATAAGTCTTGATTTATTCTAAGGTCATTCTAGATTAACCTCTCATTCTAAGATTTTATTCATCCTACATATCTTCCCGTTGATCTTCATAAAAAATAATGTGGAAATATGTTACATCCACTATACTTGTAACGTAGATAGTCACATCATATAAGGGCCTAGTAGCGAGATCTCCCAAAGTCATTTGAGTCATCTCTGCATCAGCACATTTGGCCTTAGATAGAGAATGGAAGGTGTATCTCCCTATACTAATATGGAAGTGTGTCTCTATCGTTTGTCTGCTTGATAAATACTTCCGGGTTTCCACTAGTTGCCTCACAAGTTCCATTAAAGCCCATTTCCCACTTACATATTTAGGTAGGGTGTAAGAACAACAACTAAAACCACCCACTTTGATATATGAATATGTTGGGAAATGAATGAAATATGACCCTTATTTTTCATTTTATGTTGTTGTAGCATCATAAAATCTTCTCTCCCTAGTTCTTTTTCAAACATGATTATGATGTAGTAGACAAAAGCATCATTGACCCTTCTAAATTTTTATTTGCTCACCTCTAAGTTGAGATTAGGATATTAGTTAAAAAATTTGCTAACTTTATTGGGCACTATGTTTAATACTAGGAATTCCCTCCCTTTTGATAATATATAGACAAGGTAAGATGTTATATAGAATTTCCCCATAGTTTGGATCTCCAACAACTATTTGTGAATGGAGTCACTAATTATTTAGTCCTAGTGCATGTACTATTTGTTATGATGGATTATCCAAAGATAATGGTACATCCAATCCTAATAATTTTTTGTCATATGGGCTCCCTATAACTCTATACAAAAGTATAAAGATGTCTTCTACTTCATCCTTGAAGTTTATCCTAACCAGGGTCTTAGGCATTCTCATGGTTGTAGATCTATGGGTCTTTAACCATTGTTTATTTAAATCTCATAAACAAGATACATTATTATCTTGATATAACATTTTGGAGGAATTAGGGGTAATATCTATGTACCTTTCATATTCTAGGATTAGGAACATGATATCAACGAAATCAAGATCAAGATTTAGAATCTTCTCTCATTTATCATTTACTACTTCCCTTTACTATCATCATATTTTTTATCCATGGTGATCACAAGCTATAGGCCTTGTACTAAGAGTGAGAAGGATAAAACAAGGGGAAAACCACTATCATAGATGCTTGTAATCCAATCATTCTTGAATTCTAAATTCATTCTATTCTTGAAGTCTACTAGGTCCATGTGAGTTAGATCTGTGTCAATATTATTATTGGTGTTTGATTCTAGGCTAGATGGGACACTAAGTCCCTTTTAATTGAACTTCATCTCCTTTCCAAACATGTACAATGGGTAATTGGGTGTGGGAAATCAACTATAGATTTGGCCAATATTTGGACTTGTAATTGTAGGCTATTTCTCTACTATGAACTTGGGGGTCTTTTGTTATGATTTTACAGTTAAAAATTATGGTAGAGGTATAATGTGCAATTATATCTATAAATTATAATAAAAATGTTCAGTGGGGTTTTGAATTACAATTGTAATTGTAAAGTCTAATAAAATGTTTAGCAAGAAAATGGTCTATAGATGCAAGTAGAAGTTTCAATGGGAGCTCAAGTGGTAAAATGAAGGGGAATATCCATTGGTGTTTTTATGTGTTTCTACAACTAAAATATTCATGGGTTTTGATCTAACAATAGAAGGAGGGATTTATACAAGGGATGTTTTACGAATATTCTATATTTTTTAATAGTTTTCAAAAACACTAGATTTTTTAGATAAATCTAAAGAACCAACAATAGCATTGACAAATTTTTCAACATATGGATGTAAAAAATAAAACTTATGATAAATGATGATAATTTTCATGATTTTGAGAAAAAAGCCTAAAATTTAGCATGGGAAACCTAAGATTTGCTAAAATAACAATGGTAGTAATTTAAAAAAATGTAGGTGACCTAGAAAAATATAATGAATATCTGTACAAGTGTTGGTAATGGTGGATCTAGTGCATAGCATTTGTGTTGTTTGGCAATGGTGATAAATGAACTTGGTGTTGTTCATCTTAGGATTTTGGTTCATGATCTCACTTGTAAGTGGATCTTTCAATTTCATTTTTAAATGTTAATTAACAACATGAAAGCCTAAATTTTCTACCAAAATACATAATTAATGCTAAACATAGAAATAGATGGATGAACAGTAAAAAATAAGGTCATCAAACTTATTATGCAAGTTGAAAAATTATGATTTTCTTTCTACTCTTTACTTTCTACTGAGTGGGTTGTTAGAGGCACAAAATACTATGGACGAAGCTAGTAGGATCTCAATTACATTTTGTAACTTTTCAAAGTTACAAAGTGTAAAAGAAGTCCAATTCCCATAAGATAGGGGTGAATGGTAGAAAGCAGAATTTGTGTTCCACTTTACAACTTTGTAAAGTTACAAAGTGCAATCAGAGTTTTGTTTCTGATTGATATCAAGTATAAAGTAGAAAGTGGAGTTTCATTTGCATTTTGAAACTTACAAAGTTACAATGTGAAACATGTATTATATTTTCTACTAGGCATTAGGTAAGATAGAAAGTAAAGGTTTCAATGTAATTTATATCTTTGAAACATTGCAAACTACACCCAAATCCCCAATTTTTTCTTAGGACTTGGGAAAAGGTATTTAGCTCACATCTAAAGCCTTTTCTCAAGAAAATTATGTCTCCCTTAAGGTATATGATGTATTGATATTTTGCCACAAAAATATCAACATTTTTGGAAACCTCTACAAAGTGATTGACTGCTAATCAATTTCTTCCCTGTATCTGTCTAGTTCATTGGGATTGGAATCATTTTAAGCTTAAAAAATTCAACTTGGAGAAGAAACAAAACTAGGAATTGTCTAAACAAAAACAAAATAGAAATAAATTAAGGAAACAAAACTCCTAATGAGTTATAGATTGTGGGAAATCACTTATTGGGGAAAACTAGCTAAACCTAATATGTAAAACATTTTGGAAAGAATTACAACCTCTAAAGTATACTTTGAGGTATATCCTATTAATTGGGATGGGTAGATCCAAACCATCAAGCCTGGATAGATGGAATACATTAGCTTATTTGCATTAAGTTATGAAGTATGAATCACTACATATTGCATCAAACTTTGTATGCTTTCCTGGCTTAGATCCTTCAACATTCCATTTTAGAACCATTTCTACTTCCTTAAAGATCATGTCAGATGATTTTTTCTCAAAAGTTACTTTTACGTAATCCTGATTTGCTTCCATAAATTACATTGACTGGTTCCTAACTTCTTTTAGATCCATGAATTCCACCAACTACATTTTCATTGCATCATTTTCAATCAATTCTAACTGATGGTTGATCTCCATGGTTGGTATCTATATTTATAGTGAAATTTCAACTTCCCTCCCATAGACCAATGTTGATGGAGAATTACCAATGGCTCTCTTGGGATTGATCCCATTGATCCAAAGTGTTGATTTCAACTTAGTGTGTCATGTTCTTTGGTTATCTTCCATTGTCCTTTTAATAATCCTTATGATATTTTTGTTGGTAGATTCTACCAATCCATTACCTTTTAGGTAATATTTGGACAAGTTATTTAGGTATATGTTATGTTTTATTGACCATTCACTCATTTCCCATGAAATTTCTAGCATTGCATGAGATAATGGTGTAAGGAGCATCAAATCTAGTGATAATACCAGTAATTAATTTCAAGATAGATGTTTTCATGGAAATTTTAAATACAACCACTTTAGTTAATCTAGTGAAATAATCATTTGTTGTAAGCACCCATTTGTGGTTGACACTTAATGGTGGATTGATAATACCAATAAAATCTAGTCCCCACTGAGAAAATGGATAGTAGGCTTAGTTTGGCTGGAGGAGTGATACTAATTTTTGTTTTCCTAAAAAGGAGGTACATTTCTTACAATTTACACCCATTTATGCAAACCTTTTAATAGGTCAGGCCAATAGTATCTTACCCTCATTATTTTTATGGGAGTGGTCCTTGCAGAGAAATGACCTCCTGATGTGCCATTATAAAAATCCTTGATCACCTTAGAAATTTGATCTTGCTTGATATACCTTAACATAACTCCATTAATATCTTTCCTAAATAATATCCCATTAACAAGAGCATAAGGAATAGATTGGAGTCTGAAATATCTCTCATTTGATTGATGGAGCTCATACAGGTATTCACCACTCTACAGAAAGATATTCATATCATTGACCAATTTGTTGAGAAGATGCAAAGTGGTAGGTTGGAATTTTTTGGAACATATACTAAATCAGATACTACATCAATAGTATTTATATCAGAAGCAAGATGTTCACATAAAACCTTTCCTCTTAAAAACTTAGTTATTTTGATGATCATGTCATATTCCATGACTTTTGTGGTTTAACTCACTCTATATTCATTTATTTTCTGGCTCAACAGGGACTCCTTGATGCTCTGGTGACTAACCATCATATGAATTTTATTATTAGAGAGCACGCGCATAAACTTTTTGAGAGGTTTAATTGCTACGTATATGTGATTCTCAACAAAACTATAACTTTACTCATAATCCTTCAAGGATTGGTTTAAAAAAGATATAGGTTGATGTAAATGTTCTTCATTTTATTTGGGAAGAATATTTGATGCACTACCCTCTCCACCAAAAGCATAGAGAATGAAATAATTCTAATAGTTATGGTTTACAAGGGTAGGAGCTTGAGAAATAGCCTACTTGAAGGATTCAAAACTATCCTTTCCTTACCTTTTTAAAATAATATTGAACCCCTTTCTAAGCATAATAGTAAGGGGTTTGGCCATGGAAGAAAAATATGGAATGAACCTCCTTAAAAATTTGAGCTTCCCCAGGAAAATTTGTAATCCATTTTTATGGATCATAAGTGCTAGTGAAGATATAATACTTACTCTATTTGGATATCTTACAAGACTTTATTTTTAATGTTTGTCCCATTAGCTTCCTTTCATGAACTACAAAAATTAAATTCTTTAGATTGAGGTAAAATTCAAACTCTCTACACTTTTCAAAAAATATTTTGAGGTGATCTAGGTGGTCACCAACTTATTTTGAATAAATAGTGATGTCATCTAGATATAACAAAACCATATAATTTATCAAACCCCTAAAATCCATATACATGGCTCTTTGGAATGTATCACCAATATTGGCTAGACAAGAAGGCATTTTTTTATAGGCATATGTGCCCCATTTTGTAGTGAAAGTGATCCTGAACGGGTAGCATTCTTGAAGTAGGATTTGGTTATATCTAGAATAAAAATCTAGAAGGGACAAATATTTAGACTCAGATACAGCTTGAAGGATTTCATCCATGGGTGGAAGGGGATAATGATACTTCAAGGATTCTTTATTTAGGTCTTAGAACTCTACACAAATCCTAATTTTTCCATTCTTTTTCCTAGCAAGGACCAAGTTAGCAACCTAGGATAAGTGTTTGATAGGGAAAATGATGTTAGATTATATAATTTTGGACATCTCACTCTTCATTAAGGACTCTTTTTTGGATTGATTGTTCTCTATTTTTGTCTAACAATCTTAGTATTTGGGTCAAGTTTTATTATGTGTTGGGCTATGCAAGGGTCAACATTCCTTAGATATTTATAACTTCAAGTGATGTTATTATCTAATTCTTGATGCAATCCAATAAAATATTGATTTTTAAAAGTGTTGCATACCTTTTTGATCATCAATTCTTTGCCTTCTGATATGACTATTAGATCATAATTTTCTTCCTTGATTGTAAGATTTTTCTTCTCACTCTTCAGTTGATCATCAGAGTTGAAGATACTTTCCAAAATAACAAGACCCATGGGCAACTTATTTTCCTTAAAATATATTTTTCTCCCCATAGTGTTCTTGGAGATTTTATTTATTTTTGTTTGATAATTCAGACTTATCTTGCACAAAATTAACAAATTACTAATCACTGTAAAAAACATGCCAGTTGGTTATATTATCAGGAACAAATCTAATTATTAATTTTACATGTTGGCTATTTTCCTTCTTAACCTATTTTGGTAGGTTATATTGAGAACCCACTAAGTCCATGTGATCAATGTCTTTATTCTATGCTTTTTTATCTTACTTAGTGAACAACCAATTCATTATCACTGAACACTTGTAGTGATTATATTCCCCTTTCTTTGTCCAAATAGAGAACTTGAATCAATTACTAATATTTATCCAAATTGTTAGTGTATCTGAACTAAAGTCTAAAAGAATAGAAATAACTCTCTTTGTGGGGAGAGATCAAAACAATACCTACACCTTCACCATTCTATCTCCTTGAGCCAATAATGTATACTTTACACATTCCCTTGTGATCTTCAGTTGGTTTCACAAGATTTGGGATGATTACATCATCTCCATGAATGAATTAAAAACCCAATCCTATTTCCTTGACATAATCATAAGGATAAAAATAGAGAGATTATCCCCATTCATCCTCCTAAGGGTCTAGTATTTAACCCATAGGTGTTGTAACCACATGGTCAAGTTCATCCTCTTGATCTTGTAATGTGCAATTCATATCCACAGGGATAGGAGTGTATGGTTAAATATGGTGTCTACAAATTATATCATCTCTTATTTTCATTTTATTTTGATATCTTGTCCTAAGTAACATATGGGACCAATCAGTAGATAAGTACCCTCTCAATTTTGTAGTGAAGTTTTGGGAAAGGAAAATAGCAAAATAGGGGGTAGGTCAATAACTGAGTTATCTTGGGATATGGATAAGCTTAAAAATGAATGAAGGGTAAGGTTTAAATATTTTATAGTCATGAATATTTATAATTTAATCCCATATACTTAAACCACACCTTGTGATAGGCATGTATTTAATACCAAGAGCCCCCATTATTTTCTTGGGCATAACAAAATTGTTAGCCCCAGAGTCTACCATGCAGTTATGGACAAGAATTTTATCAACTATGAGTGAAAGGTAAAAAGGGGGAGGCTTACCATTTTAATTTACTTTTGGGTCCATCTAAGGTTGACACAAGTTAACTATAGTAATTAGTCACTTAGTTGAGGCTTTATCTATTAGTTAGAGGTTTTTTACAGCTTTCTAAAGAAAGTCCCTCTATGTTGGGATAGAAAGTGCTTCCCACAAGTTAATATTTAAGTTAGAATTATTAATTTGTTTTAGAATACTTAAAGGAATGTTAAAAACCTTTGGATGTTCCTTTGTGAGAGCTACATCTTTTTTAACGAGAATTGGGGTCAAGAATTTTGACTTTGGCTAGCCCATTGGTACATTGGGTGGTTTTTGAACTATGTTGTCTTTTATAGCCTATTGTATAACTTTAGAAGTTTTAGCCTAGTCAAAACTAAGGGTTTGATCATCCTTTATTAATATCTTTCTAGAGTCTATATTTGCTACCACTAAACTACCACCATTAGTTAGTGCTTACTCTTGATTCATGCCACAAAAATCCTCCACTTACTAGTTCAAAAGAGTGGTCTCACTTTGAGTAGGTACTTGTACATCTCCTTGATGAGAATTAGCTTCATATTTTTGCCATTAGGGGTTTCATATTTTTTTTACCATCAAGGCTTGATTGATGACACCATGAGGGTAGGCATTCTGATTATGTGGTTAAGCACAAGGATAACACCACTCGTATTTCTAAGCCAAGTTGCCTTGAATATGAATGACGGCTTTATAAGTACTTGGTGTACATAGAGAAAAAATATTTGGAGGCTTTGATTACATGGTTTGACTTTTGGGTTGTGAGCTACCTTGATATTTTTTCCTATTAAACTGATATGTATTATTAGCTACTTGACAAGGCCTATAATTTTGGGATTGTTGCCTTTTCATAACTACCAACTCACATAAAAAGATTTTTTTGTAGTGACTTAACCTTATATAAATCATAAAAAGGTGTAGGAGACAAAGTTGGTGCATTGATTGTGGTGGGAATTATGGCTATAGTGGGTTGCATGTAAGGCAAGTATAGAAATAACAACTTTAGAGGTTGAGGAGAAATTTTTATAGATTAAATTAGATAATTTGATACTCTTATTATTATCTCATAAGCATTTGGGAGTGTGGTACCATCCATCGACCAAATCATGACAACTATATCACTATTTGAGACTCTCAAATAATATAAGAAAATATTGTTAAGGGTTGGATTTGTGAACACCGAGATTATATTCCACATTGTTTGAAAGTATAAATTAAAATCACTCATGGACTCATGAGGAACACATTTAATAGTGATTAATTGTTCAACTACTAAGAGGTGGTCACTCTTTCCTCAAAATGTGTACATAAGGAAGACTATAGATCATTCCAAACATAGATGAAATTTGGAAGCAGATCTATGTAACACTATAAGGATTTTCCCTTAAATGAGGAGGCAAGAAGGCAGACACAAACATTTTCTTGTGATATGTTATGAACTAAATAAATGTTAGAAACATCCTGAATGTGTTCAATGGGTGTGGTGGAAGTTTCACTAGTAAAATATAGATGGAATTTAAGAGCTGAGGTGGGTGTATCATCAGACTAGGGTAATATAAGTTGCTTACTTCCATTGAATGCTACATAATTTTATATTATTAGGGACATAATGGAAGGTATGAAATGATTATGGGTATTTTTGGGAGATCGAGATATATTTTTAGGATTTATTCTAATATAAAGTACAACTAATCTTGATTTCTTTCTATAAGGAAATGATAGTTCTTTCAAGTTGGTCCTATTACCTTTAGTAGATGATCTTGTTTGTATCTTTGGCATATGTAAACTTGGAGGTCATGAATTAATAAACTAGAGAAGTCACCAAGTGCTATTAAAATGTGTATAAGTTTTGCATAATGATTACTAAAAATAGCACCAATCTCTTATCTATGATCTTTGGGTCCCATTAGGTATGCTAGAAACTATTATCAATTAGATTTTTCACTCATTTTGTGTTTGTAGTATTATGAGTAGCATAAGTTGTAGTACATGAGAAATCTAATGACACAATGGGATCACCTGTAATCTATGGTACATTGGAAAATTGAGGTGAACCTTCACATAAGGTCAGCTTCCTTTCAATAATCTTAGTGTAAATGGTATATGATTAGTTCACATCAAACTAATACTTCTTAGTAATATTTCTCATAACTAGGGTTTTAAATGTTGAGAAAAAGAGTGTTAGAATGACTTTTAAAACTAGAAAATGGTGATTGCACCAAATGATTATAGTGGAAATTAATGCTTGCTTTATTTGAACACAGTTGAACTTTTAATATACTAAAATTAATTGTAGCATAATCTTATACAAAAAATGAAATCAAAAGAACAAATTTATTTATTTTTCATCAACAATTTCTCAAAAGGGCATAAATGATACTAGAATTGAATCTATATGATTGAAACAAGACTTAAATCATTTAAAATTTTAATAGATTGTTGTAGGTACATAAATATAACACAGTACAAGGAAGGCAAAAGTTTAGTCTATTGGATTTCTCTAGGTTACATCATGTAGATCAATTATTCAAAGGAAGAATAATTTCTCTAACAATAAAAAAGATAAATGGGATACATAAGAAACTCATATTTGTACAAAAATCACTCCTTTGATACAGAGGAAATTAAAAACCCTTATGCTCAATTTTGGAATAATAAAGTAGGGAATCTACATACTAGTGTCATCCTTTCTAGCTTGAAATGACATCTTCAGTGGGTTATAAGGTAGAGAAGAACTCTACAACAACTGGGTGCTTTTCCAAGTGTTGAAATAAGAGAATAATCTAATGGAGTCTTTCAACTAAACCAAAAAATTTCCTTGAGTTTTGTTGTTGAAATCTCTCCCAAGAAATGGGGTACCAAAATGAACCATGAATTGGTAAAACTTGAATGATTTTAGCATTTAGATATTTTAAAACTAAACTTTTAAAACCTAACCTACAATTTTCAATTGAGACTCTTACAACTTTTAAGTCATTCAACTTGACAAAAAGGAAATTGTGAATTACAATACGAGTTTATACAATTAAGGCCATCCAACTTGTCAAAAGTAAAAGTGAAAATTACAAGTTGCACTTTTATGATTAAATCTTGATACAAAGATAATTGAAAATTACAAGTAAATCCTTCTCAACTTAAAATAAAGATTTGTCAAAAATGATAGTTACAATTTGCAACTTATAGTTTTATAATGTATCTCACAAAATGTAGTTTATATAATGCATTTTACAACTAATTAAAAAATAAATCCACAATCATGACTTCTAAAGATTGATTATCCTTTTTGGCTTGTATCTTATCAATATAAGAATCAAATATACTAAATATCTCTTTAAATCCCTCTTCGTCAGGACCAAATGTGTAAAGTTTGATGATTTCACATTCTGTTATTATCTCAGGTAGTTCTCTAGAAGTAGCCCTATAGACTTGAATATCTTTTCCCATTTGATCAAGTTTATTATGATACTTGATGAACCAGTGGATATAATTGATGTTGAAATTTGTATCATATATTTAATCTTGATTAACTACCCCTTTGAATTTATCTTGGTGTGACTGAATTGGATGAGGTTTATCTTGGTGATGTATTACATCACACAATAATTCAAAAAGTGAATCCTCAATATTATAAATTGTATCATGGCCTTGTCACATGTGATTTTAGCCTTCTCAAAACTATAATTAAGTATTTTGATTTTGAATGTAGATGCTTTATCTAGCTCTTCATGGTATGAAGGATTATTTAATATATTTTTTGACATGAGGGTGTCAATCTTAATTAGGTCAATATCCTACAATTTTAGAAAGTAGACGTTCAACCTTTCAACCTCCTCTTCTTAATTACTTATCTCTACCTTTAAATCTGCATTATCATGCTTCAATGTCTTATAGTAGTCCATGGATAGTTCTATTACTCTATTTCCTTTTGTCATTAGTTCATCAACATAGTAATTTATATCCCTTCCCATGGTACCAATGTATTCATTTCCTCAAATGTTTCTTTATTAGGGAACTGAGCAAGAGATTGAGTTGGATGGGTGGCTAGATCTATGAACTTTCCTAAGGAAATTATTAACTGTTCAAATTTGTTTATTAGTTCATTTTTACTAACTTTGTCATTGTCTATTTTCTCAAAAATAGAGATAATGCTAGTTTGAACATCATGTTTGAATCCTCTTGTTGGATGACTGAGGTTCACATTAGATATTTGATTATCCCCCACCACTAAATATTCATTTTGTTTATCTGGTGGGGGAAATCCTATCTTCACATATTTCCCCTTGTTAAATCATATGAGATTATGGAGATGGTTGTAGGGCCTATTTTTGGTCATTTAGGTACCCCCAATAGACTAAAATTTGGAATGCAAGGAGATATCATTTTTTTCCTTTTATTTGACATTGATTATGTCGACCAACATGGAAAGGATATGTATGAATCCTAAATTATTCTAATGGGCACTACCATATGTGAGTCTATGACTGAAGTTGCTACATTGGTGGTTACCATGATAAGTGTCATAACTATCATTGAAATTTATGTTAAATCCTTAGTTGATGATTTTGTTATCTCTTCTCTATTGGTGGGTTGAGTAGCCACATGTGTATCAACAGGTATCTATGTTTCCACTTTGTTGGTGGTTGCTTGGGTCACTATGAGAGTGGAAGAAATAGTTACTTTAATGGGCAAAGTAGATGTGGATGTACTTACCAAGGGTGCAAAATATGGAAGTGACACAAGTGGAAAGATAGGCACATATGGTTGAAACAAGGGAACTTATGGAAGGGTGGATTCTAGGATAGAAAATTAATCAATCAACATACTATAAATACTTATAGTGGATGAAATGGGTAGTGTGGTGGAAGATGAAAATGACGCTAAATCCATCCCAATGGTTAAGATAGGTAGTGGGGTTGCAGTCAGAATGATTGAGTTTGTAGCCATGCATTGCTAGGTGGTATTGGTGATTAATGACATGGTAGTGGATATTTTGGATGAAGGGGAAGTGATTATGGAAGAGGGAGGTGAAGGTAGATTTGGAAGATCTAAGGGAGTCACTTGAACAAGTGGGTCAAATGAAGATGAAATTAATTACACTAGTGGGCTGGTGAAAATAAGAGTGGTAATTATTTATGTTGACTGGGTAGTAGAGATAGGGGGAGGGATTATTGTAGTTGGTTGGACAGTAGTTGTGTCCTCTATGGAAATTTATGGTGCTTAATCCATTGGCTAGGTTATTCTCTCTTCACTATTGGAAGAAGCCCTTTTTGCCTTTGAATTCTATTCTTCATTGTGCAAAACAACTAGAGGTAATGCCTGATCTACTTGGGTTTAACTTTTGAAAACCTCTATTACTATTACCACTACATCTTTATCCTTTAATTTTATTAACCTATCTATTATATTAAGAGTATCTTTGGTTATTTGACCTCTTAGCTCCTTAACCAGTTCTTGTTCTATTTATAACCTGGGTGGTCATGTCTAACAAGGAGAAAGATTTAGGTATATTATATTATAAGTCTTGACTTATTCTAGGGTTATTCTAGAATAATCTCTCAATCTAACCTCTTCTTCATCCTACAAATATTCCCAATAATCTTCATGAAAAGGAATGTGGGAATATGTGTCACCCATTATACTATTAACATAGCTAGTCACATAATAGAAGGGCCTACAATCAATAGATCTCAACATCATTTGAGACATATATATAGCAACATATTTGTCCTTAGATAGGGAAGGTCAGATTTATCTCCCTATACTGATAGGGAAGTAGATCCATGTCTTATATCTACTTGATAAAAACTTCTAGTTTTCCACTAGTTGTCTCATAAGTTATATTAAGGCCCATTTGTCACTTACATATTTAGGTAGGGTGTAAGGATGACCATTGAAACCACCAAATATAATATATGCATATGTTGGGAATTGAATGAAATATGACCCCCATTTTTCAATTTTTATTGTTGTAAGATTAGAAAATCTTTTCCTCCCTAGTTCTTCTTTAAACATGATTATGATGCAATATAAAAAAGAATCACTGAACCTTCTGAATTGTTTTTTACTCACCTATAATTTGAGATTAGGATAGTAGTTAAAATATTTTCTAACTTGATCAAGCAATGTTTTTAATCCTATGAATGCCTTCCCTTTTGTTAAGATATAGAGAAGGTAGGAAGTCATATAGAATTTGCCTATAGTTTCAACCTACATTAACTGTTTATGAAGTCACTAAGAAATTGAGCTTAGTGAATGTGCTATTTGTTTTGATGGATTACCTAGATATATTGGTACATCCACTACTGATAATTCTTAGCATTTGGGCTCCCTATACCTCTATGAAAAACTATAATGATGTCTCTTACTTTATCCTTGAAGTCTATCCTATTTAGGGTCTTGGGCATTCTCATGGTTGTAGATCTACGGGTACTTAACCATTATTTATTTAAAACCCATAAACAAGTTGAATTATTTTTTTTGATATAATTATTTTAATGAATAAAAGGTAATATCTATGTATATTTCATATTTTTGTATCAAGAACATGGTATCAATGAAATTAGGATCAAGATTTAGAATATTATCTCATTTATAATTCACTACTTCCCTCTTTTCATCATCATAGTGTCTATCCATGGTGAGTACATGCTCAAGGCTTTATACTAAGAGTGGAAATTTTGAATCCTAGGGAAAACCACTATCATAGATGCTCTGAATCGAATCGTTCTTGAATTTCACATTTACTCTATTCCAGAAGTCTATTAGGTTTGTGTGACCTATATCTATGTTAGTGATCTCATTAGTGTTTGAATCCAGGGTGGATGGGACACCAAGTCTCTTTGACTTTAACTTCATCTCCTTTCCAAACATGTAAATTTTGTAACTAGGTGTAGGAAACCAATTACAAGGTTGGATGGTATTTGGACTTGTAATTATAAGTTATTTCTCCATTATGAACTTGAGGAGTTTTGTTATGATTTTGTAGTTGAAAAATTTGGTGGAGGTATAATGTGCAATTGCATATACAATTTCAAATTGAAATGTCTAGTGGGGTTTTGACTTACAATTGAAATTGTAAAGTTCAATAAAATATCTAATGGTAAAATGGTCTATAGAGGTAAGTTGGACTTCTAACAGGAAACCAAAGTGATTAAAGCAAGGGGAATCTTCATTGGGCTTTTTATGTGTTTTTGCAACTGAAATATCCATGGGGTTTGATCTGGAAATAGTAGGAGGGATTTATACAGGGGATCTTTTAGGAATATTCTATATTTTTAAATAGTTTTGGAAAACCCTAGACTTATTAAATAGATATAATGAAACCACAATAATATTGACATATTTTTAAACATATGAATGTAAATAGTATGAGCAATGATGTTGATTTTTATAATTTTGAGAAAAAAACCTAAAATCTAGCACAAAAATCTAAGATTTAGTAAAAGAACAATGATAGTGATTGAAAAAAATGTGGGTGACCTAGAAAAATAATGTGAATGGGTATGCAGGGTTTGGTTATGGTAGATCTAATGCATGGCATTTGTGTTGGTTGATGATGGTGACAAATGAACTCAACACTATTCATCTTAAGTGTCTAATTCATGATATCACTTGGTAGTGGATCTCTTGATTTGGTTTACAAATGTTAAATAATAATGTGAAAACCTATATTTTATACCAAAAAATGCAATTAATGTTAAACATGGTGGTAGATGGATGAATAGTAGAAAAGTGGGTCATCAGAGTTATTTTTTGATTTTGTAAGTTGGAAAATTGTGATTTACTTTTTAATCTAGACTTTGCACTGAGTGGGTTACTTGAAGTAGGAAATTTTATGGATGCAGGTAGTAGGATCATAGTTAAACTTTACAAGTTTACAATTTATAAAGTGTAAAGGGAGTCTAATTCCCATGGTGTAGTGGTGAATGGTAGAAAGTGAAGCTCATGCTGCACTTTACAACTTTTAAAAGTTGCAAAGTGTAACCAGAGTTCTAATTCTAGTTGATATCAAGAGCATAAATTGGAGTAATGATTGCATTTTTTAACTTGAAAAGTTTAAAAGTGTAACACAGATTCCAATTTCTACTTGGTAGTGGGTAAGAGGGAAAAAGGATGTTTGTATGCACTTTACAACTTTGAAAAGTTGCAAACTACACCCAAATCTCTAATTTCTACTTGGGTTTTGGAAAAAGGTATTTACATCACTTTTAAAGTTTTTTCTCAAAACATTTATGGGTTTCCCTTAGGGTATAAGGTGTTTTGGTATTTTTGGCATAAAAATATCAATAGTTACAAAGACTACATGGAAATGTTGGAAACTTCATCTCTTCAGCAAAAGCATTGAGACTTTCTCAGAGGTTTTGTTTACAAAAAAATTATGAACTTAACTTACAATAATAAAAATGCCAAAGATAATGTTTCATGAAGACGCCAAAGTTATTCCATTTCTCACAATATTGGCTCCACATGTTATTTAACCCATCTAAAAAGGACTTTGGTCACTTAGTCAATTTCATAAAGGTTTCTCATAGGCATGTGTCACTTTTCCACTGCTACAAAGGATTTCAAAATACTATGGGCCTGAGACTCAATGTGGGCTACCAATCTACCAAATGTTCCAACTTCCCTAAAATGTGTTAGTTCCATAATACATGTTGCTTGGAGAATTGACATGCCAAATTAGAGACATTGTTTAGGTTGGACTTTAGACTTTGTGTTCATCAAAGTGAAATTATCAAAGTATTTTATGTTTTAAATAAAATGTAAACAAATAGTTAGAACAATTATTGTGAACAAATTTTTTGAAAATTGTACAGAAGTGTTGAAAACTCAATATATTTGGCTTAAGTGATGAGACTCTATAAGAGGTTTTGTTTACAAAAAAGTTACAAATAATTTTTTTCTACTAAACTTGTGACAACATAAAAGCTAAAGGAAAATTTTCATAAAGAGACAAAAAATTCTTCTATGCCTCTAAATCTATAGGTGTCATATGTTCTTCAACCTTCCCAAAATGGATGTTTGTAACATAGCTTATTTTACAATGGTTGCCAACAAACATGTGTAACTTTTATACTTTTTCAAAATATTTCAAAAATTCATGGTCTGGAGACCAATGTTTGCCATCCAAACTAGCAAATGCTTTAACTTCCTAGAAACATGCGATGTCCCACAATTTAGGTTTCTCAGATAACTAATAGGCCAAATCATAGATGTTATGTAGGTTGGACATTGAACTTTGTGTTATATAAAGTGAAATTGTTGATGTCTTTTAATTTTTGAAAAAATTATAAATAAGCAATCAGAACAATTATTGGAAACAAAATTTTTAAAGACTTCATAGAAGTGGTGGAAACCCTAGATCTATGGAAAAAATATTGAGACTTTCACACAAATTTTGTTTACAAAAAGAGTATGGAACTAAACTTGTGACAACACAAATGAGAAAATCAAATTTTCATGAAGAGGAAATAGTTATTACATACCCTAAAATCTAGGTGCCACATGTTCTTTAACCTGGTCAAAAAATATTTTGAGTACTTAGTTAATTTCACAAAGGTTGCCTGTAACCACTTGTCACTTTTATATTACTTCAAAGGACTTATTCAATTTTGCACCATGAATTTTGGTACCACATGTTGATATCTTGATGGTCCTTTGTAAAAATAATATTAGATTAGGTAATGACATCGTCAAAGCTCTAAAATAAGTGGTTAGAGAGATGATTACAAGTTACACAATCCCATTGCTCCACCATCCTAGATGGAGACACTTAGCTAAATATATGATCTTGATTTCCCTGAAGGTATCATGCTACCCTTAATATTTGCATAATCTTTGAGTGAGTGGGATGTTGACACATTTCATCATCCCAATGACTTGATTTTATAGAAATGTCATACTTGTAACTTCTGTTGTGTAGTCTCTAAGTGAGAAAGATGATGACACATATCAGCATTTGAGTGCTCCACTTACCCAAATGTTTTGTGTTACTCATTTTTATTGTAATGACTCTAAGTAAGTGAGATGATGATTCATGTCATCATCTCGACATTCCACTTAACCTAAAGTGTCATACTTCTCACTTTTTATGTGCACTCTTTGAGTGAGAGGGATTATGACACATGCCATCATCTTGGTACTATACTTACCCTGAAGTCTCATGCTCCTCATTTTTATTGCAAGGACTTTGGGTGATTAGGGTGATGATGCATGTCATTACCATGACATTATACTTGCTAAAAATATTTGTACTTCTTGATTTTACTATGAGGTCTCTAGCTGAGCAAGATGATGACACATGTCATCATCCCAATTATCTACTTGCTCAGAAGTATAATTCACCTCACTTTTGATAGGAGGACATAGGGTGAACATAATAATGATGTGTGCCATCATCTCAAAAATATGTTTTTCTAAAATTGTCTTACTCCTGACCTTTACTCATCATTTTTGTGCCCTATAAACTATGGGTGTGAAGGATGATGACATTTTTCATCATCATGGTAAGTTTCTTGGCCAAATATTATGACCATAGGCTTGCAGGATCAAAACATGAGATAGTGGGTTATCACCAAGTGACACATATTTTAATAAGATCCAAGTGTAAATATTTTCCAACTTAAAATACAATTATAAACATTTGGGATGTATAAATTTACACATAACATCTTAATGATAAAAGTTCTTAAGTAATTATGTGCCAAATAGTAGTGATGAACAAAAGAGCTAAACATAGGAATATCCCAATGTAACCTTAGAGAACTTGCACACTAAAAAATCTTTTGAAAACTATTAATAACTTAACATTGATATAATAAAGAAAGAAAAACATAGATATCCAGGCCATTAGAAGAATGTTATTAGTATCAAGGAAACTATTTTAAACCAAAAACCTAGACATAAAATTCCTTAGAAATACTGTCATTGTTAAGCACATGATAAACATTGATAAATGATTCACCCACCAGAGCTAGTTCATTTGAAGCTAAAATGGACCCCTACTATATTTTTTGAAAGTGAGGTGTATTGGACATATCAAGTATGTTAAGCGCAACGCATGCCTATGTAAATTAAAAAATTGGTTTGAGTCTTTGATCTATTTTGGTGATTTAGTTTCCATGCTTTTTTAAACTATTAATAACTCACTAAAAATTTGATATGCCTACTATATTAATTATTGTAAAGTTTTTTAAATTTAGATTTATAGTTATAGATTGTACTTGTTTATGGATATCTATGTCTTGCTCATTAAAAAAATTAGATTTATAATTGTAAAATTTAATTTTTTAAATATCTTATACTTGTACAAAGCACATAGTTTAAATTTGGAAATAGTTAAATAATATTTATTTCACAAAATTGTGTAGTGTACAAAGCTACATGAAAATGGGTCAGTGAACCCCTAGTTTTTCATATTATGAATAAATGTATTATAACTAAATTCATTAAGTTGAATCTACACTAGGGAACCCCTATGTTAGAGCTTTAGGTACTAATACATGAATGATAACTAAAATCATCACCTATAAATCAATCACATTAATAAAAAAAATATCATCACATATGTTATAATAATATAACATACTAAGCCAATAATGTATTTGATGCCATGGTGATTATTGTAATCGACCAACCTATGGATCTTATAATTATTAATCATAGTGATTTTTGGGTGACATGATTGGTCATTGATATTACCAATCTTCTTTAATTTAATTTCTTTCCCTCTGCCACCACTATATTTGTAGTTATGATTGGTTCTTGTCTATTTATTTCCTTTGGGATGTGGATTTTTTTTCAATAAGGTGGATTTTAACTCTTCATTATTTTCATCAGTTATTTTTTTGTAACTTTTTGAGTTTTGATCAGAGTTTCATGGATTATTTTATGTAGAAAGTGTAGGCATATCCTTTAGTTATGGGCTCCTAGAAAAAACCACAAATGGATTTAATCGACAGAGTCTCATGGGACTGTTAGCATAATTTATTTGGATTCTATATGAAGAAGCTTTCACTACTATCCTTTCCATTAGTAGGGAGGAATTCATTTATGATAGTAACATGATCAAAGTTAATTTGATGGTTGCCTTTGTCTTTGCTAGCAATATCATGTTCCTTTTCTCTGACAAAGAGGATGTGAAATCTTTGGTTGAATTCTTTACTAATCTAGCTTCCAAGGTGGGCCTAGATGAAACTATGGTAGGTTTTGATGGTAGATAGGAGTAACCCTTGCCATTCTATGTTAAAGACAAGTTTAGGATCATGTTAATGGCTATGTTAAAGGACATGGAAAGGAAATTCTCTCTCCTCCATAAATACATTCAATCTCTACTTTTTGAGGTGAAGGTGAATAAATTATCTAGTAATAATGGTGGTTCAAATCTGAGCATGATAAATAAATCCAAATACACATATAATATTATTTTAACACACAATAATTATATTCTTCATTAAATTCATATGGGCATTATAATTTTATATAGGAAAATCCTTTCCTATAAAAAAAGGTGAATCATATCACTGTGAATATCTCCAATATTATCTCCTCACACCTATATGAGTACTATATAATAATATATTAAATAATGACTAAACTATAATTGTAATATTGTTGTAACAATATTACATTTAAATAATTACTAATGAATATACTATTTACCTCTTGTTTAATACTCAAACTTACACAATGTAATAAACTAATCCATAACTTTTCTCCCCCCTTAGTTTTTACATGGTTTAAAAATTTTCACAGTCTCACCTACAGTATGATAACCCCTTTGTGGCATGCCCTATTTAGCTCATGACCTTTATAAAAAATAAAGGATCACACCTTCCATCATTTTAATTAGGTCTACCGTAAACCTTGACATGAAAAAGACCCATTAAATTTTCACCTTTGGATGGTTTCAAGATCTTACCACAAACCTTTTCAAGATCCATGAACTGACTTACATTGGTGCTTTTTTCCTTTCACTATGTTCTCACATCAGGGAATTATGTTTGGAATTGCACACACATTATATTACCTAAAAAATATTATTATTTTTTTCTTATTTTTCAAACACATAGTAGAAACTATATAAAATACACCACATAAAATGTCACAAAAACATTCTAGGCCCCATCATTGGTGACTGATGAGTAGCTCTAGAACCTCCAGCTTTTATTTACTCCTTCCTTCAGTTGAAGAAGCTTCTCACTCAACTAATGACATCGTAAATCTCATATTCATGAATATTTTAAGAAGTCCCCCCATAATGCAGACATCATGTATAAGCGAAAATGTGTACGTGAGGCAAATATTTTATTTTTACAATTTTGACTCTATATGGTAACATGTCTTGATGAGGATCCAATAGAAAACATTAACACTTTTAAATTTTTTGTTTTGACACATTTAATGATAATGAACCTGAATAATTTACAATAGACTCAAACAATAAAAATGATTTTGACACTTTGAATTCATTAATAACTATAAATCTTATAATTTGATATTGACAAAAAATACTCTATTGACATAAAATAACATATAACTAAATGGGAATATAATGATAAGAGAAAAAAACTATGCAACTTTCAAACACATAAACCTATTAAAAACTCTAACTTTAGGTATATAAATAAAAAATAATGTTTGAATATACAGAATGGCTTAAAAACTTTATAACTATTAATGAGATAATAAACATCAAACTATCAAAGGCTTTTGTAAACCTAATAGCAAAATGTCTAAGAAAAACATATTTAAATAAAGACTTTTGACCAACCTAAAGACTTTGGAACCCATACGATGAGATTGGAAGCTTATGGAATGGAAAAATGAAGAGATTTGCTTATGATTTTATAACCATTTGATTAAATAAACTCTTCAGGTTCAGCTTCCCCTTAGAATTGATGAAGGATAAAATCATTGAAATATCCATATGTTTGATTAAAATGCAGACATGCACAGGTTCTACATACAAACAATACTACACTAGGCTTCAGGATGGACCACACTACACATTGATGTCTTGCAATATTCTATAGATGAGATGCAACAAAGAAACAATTATGGAAGCATGTAGAACTACATGAGATTTGATAGAGATTTTGCAAGGCAAAAATACTAAAAACTCCCAGTCATAAATACCTTGGGAAAAATTATAACTTTCACTTGCCTAAGTGTCAAATTTATAGTCTCAATATTGAATCTTCTCACTAAATTATGTTTGTCACAAAACAAAATTGTAGATATGACATGACTCTTAGATCCACAAAATTGAAGATTGCATGCATATGGAAATTATTACATAATAAGTAACATTATGTGTGTCATGTTGACTTAGAAAAAACCTTCAACTGCTAGATGTTGCATGAAAACTATAATACTATGTAGTCCAATAATGAAGAATCCACTAAGCAATATTAATTACAAAAAATTGATTATCTTCAGCTTTAAAATATGGCATGTGATGATTTACACTCAGAAAGATCTGAACTGAATAATGAAAAACAAGATCTAATGTTGAAATTCTATGTATAGACAATGCAGAGTGTAGAAAAGAAATGATCTTCTCAACATTGGCATCTCATTCACAGGGGCAATGCAGAGCTAGTAGGGGATTTGCCCGTTGACAAATATAATAGGCCATAGAACCACTCATACTAGATAATAAAGTTGGTTCAGATATGAGCATGATAAGTAGAGCTAAGTACATAGATAATATTATTTTAACACACAATAATTATATTGTTCATTAAACTCATATGGGTGTTACAACGTTATATAGGAAAAGCATTTTCTATAAATAGGGTAAATCATATCACCACAAATCTCTCCAATATTATCTCCTTAGACCTGTATGAGTAATATATAATAACTAACTATATATTAAATAATGACTAACCTATAATCGTAATATTATTGTAAGAATATTACATTTAAATTATCACTAATCAGTATACTATTTACATTTCCGTAAATACTCAAACATACATAATGTAATAAACTACTCCCTAACATCTAGTTCAAGGTTTTTCCCTCCACCTTTAGAAGAAGCTGTGTCACCTCTACCTACACTAGAATCCAGGCACTCTATTCATCACTCTTGGGAGTGAATTGAGTTAGTAAGATTATTGGCCCTGGTGATGTTTCATAGGATTGCCACTTCTCTTCCATGGCTAGTCAAACAACCTCTAGTGACATTTATTAGGGTTGTGAATAAACATTTAGGTATATGGAAATGCATGTCCAAGTAGATGGGCTTTGTGTGTGGCTTGTTGGTTCCTTATTTGAAGATAGTATAGTAGATGCTAATTCAGATCCTGTGGAGCATCCTTTACTAACTAGTAATTGTTCACACAATGGGTCTCCTAGCAAGTTCATTGAAATTATTGAACTTGATTAGCTTTATAAGAGATTTTTTTGATCTGGTAGTTGCTTCTTAATTTTTGTGCCTTGATAGTGAACCTGAAGTTTAAGTATGTATATTTGTTTAGTTTTTTTTAACTCAACCACTCTTTTGGCTAATAAATGAAAACATTTTCATGACTTTTTTCTTATGTATTATCATTTTTTATTGGGCAAGGGTCCCATAGACCCGACATCTAAAAAAATGACTCAATTTGTTATTTGAAATATACTAATAGGGAAAATACAATCATTAAAATTGTTATAATAATATAGTAAAATTAATTATTTCATATCTAGGAATATGTAAAAGATGTGATTTTAAACTCTGATTTGATTGTGATTGCTTGAATTTGAACCTTTGGATATATATTATCTGTTTCATGATTATGAGTCATACATTTCATATTTATATATAAGTGAAACATATGGAGTATGTATCAGATAAGTGAAAATCATGTAATTACATAACTCACTATTGAACCTCACATAAAGATCGAGATTACTGAATGTAAATGAATGCATTAAAATATGTTTGCTTTGGAGTAATAATGACAATTATATAGATACACTATTACAATAATAAAACATCACTCCCCATGAATGACATAAGAATTGAGCTTAATTGATTATTCAACTATGGCAATCAATCCAATAGCATCTAATCAAATTGATATTTTTAAAGTACAATGAGTAGTTATTGATAACATAGCTAATATCTGATTTCATGATAGTCACAACTAACATATAATGCGAGAAATCAAATCCCACATTTATATATGCATTGCAATAGAATTTGTACATAATTGTTTTGGTCATATACATTCAATTTTTTTGCCTCAAACTAATTTTTTTTTTTAAAATTTTCTGTTTATATTAAGTAACGATCCCACTAATTGTGAAATCAATTAAAAAAATATAGTTATTTAATATCTAATATAATTAAATGCTTACCAGCACAACTCTCCTCAAATAATTATTAGTTGAATTGTTTACATGAAATAAAATGAAATCTTAACTCCATAAAACAACAAATAGAATTTCTTTTCTTATGTACAAGCAAATATTAATACCGCTTCAGGTATCTTATATCAACTTTTGAAATCTATATTTAAAATATTAAATAATTTTTGATGTAAGATTAAGTTAGCTTTGTGGGTCTTTAAATTCATTTATTTAATGGTTATTAAGAGATTATTGGATGAATATTACCAAAAAAAAAATTGACCCATACTGTAGGATTGGGGTTTCAAATCTAATTATAGCTCCTTCTTGAAAGCTAACAGAAAACATTTTAAATAGTGATAGATTGATGACAAATGGGACGGCAGAAATATTGATGACAAATGGGACGGATGCGTCGGTGTGCTTAGTGCGTAACATGCAACACATGCGGCGTGCATTTCAAGTCCGGCGGCTGCTGGTCGAGTATAGGTCCGCCCTATCTCCCACTTTTTCGACCGAAATACATTCTAATTACAATAGAAAAGTCATAGAAATCAAGCGCCAGAAGGAATCCCAACTGCAAACAGTCGCTTAGTCGAAAAGAAAGTAATCTCCTTATTAATCAGAATCAGCTAATTTTAGAGAGCAGAAGAAATTGCGGAATAGTTTGGATTCCACTTAAACATATGTAACCATCCTTTATGTGCTCTTTCCATCTTTGAAGTGCAGAGCGCACTTTGTCATATAGAATATTGCTTTTTCATTTCAATTTGTTTCGTTTTGGTAGGAATTATTTCATTCTTGTTGCAACTCATGCATGGGCAACGAAATTCGTCAAGCTGTCTCTTTAATGTTTGCAGTCTGAGAATATTGCTAAACACTCTTCTTCGTACTGAACGGAAAGTTCACTGCTTGATATTATGCTTGCTCTTGGGTTTCGAACTCTGTCCATCCGTGTCGATTATTGTTGTTTTACCCAATTTTATTACGTATATGGCATTTGTCCTTCCGATTAAATGCTCCTCTATTTCTGCGTTATAATTTTGGCATTACTATTTAATAATTTTTTAATTTTTGTATCATTTTAATAATTATTTATTTGGTCCTAATTGTTCTCACACGTGGATGGTTTGTTTTTTTAAAAAAATTATACAATTGTAACTAAAAATTACATTTTTATGTAAAACATTTTCTATGTTTTTTATGTTTTAATATTTGTAATCATATAAAATGTAAAAATGGGTAACTTAAGCATGGTTAATGACACCCAATTTCATAGGTCTCTCTTGCTTGCTCTGATGACCTTTCTAGATACTTTGTTGCTTACTCCTAGTCATCCGTAAACATCCAACATTAAAAAAATTACACGCAGGTTCACACAGGTACAATAAACAAAACCTAAAAAACTTATGTCTCTAGGATAATAATGCTCAACTTGGACTATAGCGCTGGACACTAGGGTGTCTCCTTTTTGGTACTCTTGTCCAAATGTGTTTTTATCCCCAACATTTAGATTATTTCAGTTCTCATCCTCTTCTTTGTCGGTCTAATGCAAATACATTCGACCCATGACCAATAGATCCATATAAAATCCCATTAAAAAATCATTTGGAAGGGGTTGACAAATATCATTCAAGCAAGCAAGAATACAAGCAAGACCACTCAAGCAATCTTCCTTATTCTCTGCATACAACTAGCCTATACACTTTCAAGCTAAACCAAGTCTTCAGACTAGTCCTTAGCCATTTCAAGTATACCCAGTTTCGCATCTGGTTGAATTTTCATACACAATTTTACCAATCACTTCAATGAGAGAACTACATTAGATTGATCTCTCCTCAGAGTATTGATATGTAGTTAGTGTGCCCACACACGAGGTATAAAGTGTGTTCAATGTATTCTTTACACACTAACCCCTTCTATCTCTTTCCCAAGTTGCCATTCAAATTCAAGCACAAAGAGCTCCTAGGGATTTGAAGATTAAAACAAATGCAGAATGAGCTTCAGAATCTTTTGGGTTCGATATTTCACTGACAGGGTGATATAGCCCTAACAAGCAGAACCCAAAAAACTTAGATCCCCTAAATAACAACATCGAAAAAGGATTATAGCATCGAATAGTAGGGTGTCCCACTTTCGGTGTTCCTATCCAATCTAGAAATGAACTCCAGGATCCTTTTTTCAACAATCTCCCAAGCTTGCACAGAAATTTTTAGACATTGCAACATCCATCTCAGCGAGTTTCCAGTGAAGTTTGATTTTCTCTCTATTTTTAAAAAAGGTAAAAATACAAACTGTTTACACAAATGAATGACTTAATTATTGCACATTATTTAATGATTTATCCTACTTAGACCTGTTCATTTAATTATGAATAAAACTTCATTATTCTAAAAAAATAATAAAATAGTATTCATAATTTCTATCATAATATTTTAAAAATATTCAAGACTTTGATGTTAAAGTCATGTCACACAAGCGGTAACAATTTAGTGATTCAAGGTTGTTTTCATTCTTTCAATTATCAATTGGTACTACTTTCTACAATTTTTCACTATAATATTTTAATAGGCTTGTACCATTTGACAGAAAGATCATATGTAATATAATATTTGATACAAAGGAAGGTACTAGGTGCTATGCAACCTTTATTTTTAAAATCGTAAATCAAATATTTAAAGAAAATTATAGGAACACTAGACTCAATATATTACAATGCTTGTTGAATAAACATTTTAAAATAATTTACAAAAAATATTATATAATAATTAAATAAAAATAAAATACACGGTAACTTATTTTGATATGAATAATTATATTGAAATAAATAAAGCATGTAAAATGTTGGTATAGCATTATAATTCTTTGAAGGAAAATTATATTAAATAGTATAATATTTCATTGAGAAGCAACTATGAAAATGATGGGAGTACAAATACGACATTTACAAAAAATGTGCAAGATGAAATATATAATAAAAACTATATAGGTATGAACATTTGATATTATGTTTTCAAAATATTTTAAAAAAATGATAGATTTAAAGTGGGTTAGTAATGTATTCATGTACTTTGATTATAAATTGTTATGTGACTAGCATGTATAATGTCTTTGCATTGGATAGGTATAAATAGTCCTTGGACTTAGAATATATAAAGTAAATAGATGGTGGCATCTATTTTTGTTATGTAGTCCTTGTGTGAGATTTTTATTAATACATGTAATATTATTTTTAGTGACATATCTAGAAGTTTACATTATAGATCTGTATTTTTAATAGATTTTATAATACAAATGAAGTAACAAAAATATGTATAAAAAATTTGTTATTCATAAGATCGAAAATATAAGGTTATGACCTTTTCTAATTAAAAGCTTTCAATTATAAAAACGAATATATTACAAATCAATTAAAAAAATAGAATATATATCTTAAATTAATAAATTCTTTATACTTTAAAAATGTAAATTCAAATATTAGTGTGAATCAATCAAATGTTAAAACTATAACAAAAAATAACAGTTGCATTTTATAAAGACAAGTTTACGTGTTCTTTTAAACATGGTATTAATGTTGTTTATCAAATAAATTGTACAATCCACATGAGATTAAAATGGAAATGATATATTTTTTAATTTGTAGCTCCACGGCCACCTGATCATGGCTACAGGGCTAGGCGCAGAGCAAACGGCAGCCGTCTCGTAGCGTTTCTATTTCTTCCTCACAGTCGACTGTATTCGTGAACTTGTTCCTCGCCCGAGCGGAGGCGGATGCGTCGGTTTGCTTGAGGCCACTGTCAATTAAAAAGGTTAAGAAAAAGGCCGCAATCGAGGACGGGTTGTCAGGCAACCTGCAGTGTAGTGGCGGACACGTCCGCTGGGGCCCAAGACAGTGTGCAACACATGCGGCGTGCATTTCAAGTCCGGCGGCGGCTGCTCGAAGGAATACATTCTAATTCCCATAGAAAAGTCACAGAAATCAAGTCCCACTTTTCCCACCGAAATACATTCTAATTACCATAGAAAAGTCATAGAAATCAAGCGCCAGAAGGAATCCCAACTGCAGATTGTGGATTAGTCGAAAACAAAGTAATCTCCTTATTAATAAGAATCATCTAATTTTAGAGAGCAGAGTAAATTGCGGAATAGTTTGGGTTCCACTTAATCATATCTAACCATCCTATATGCTCTTGCCATCCTTGAAGTTCAGAGCGCACTGTTCCTTATGAAATATAACTTTTATATTTCAATTTTTTTCCTTTGGTAGGAATTATTTCATTCTTGTTGCAACTCATGCATGGCAACAAAATTAGTCATTCTGTCTCTTTAACGTTTGCAATCTGACAACATTATAAAACACTCTCTTCGTACTGAAATGAAAGTCCACTGCTTACTATTCCTCATGCTCTTGGGTTTCGAACTCTGTCCCTCCGTGTAGATTATTGTCTTTTTATCCAATTTTATTATCTGTATGGCATTTGTCCTTCCCATAAAATGCTCATCTACTTCCGCGTTATAATTTTTGCATCTCTCTTTAATAATTTTTCAATTTTTGTATCATTTTAATAATTATTTATTTGACCGTAATTGTTCTTACAAGTGGATAGTTTGTCTTTTTAAAAAATTTACACAGTTTTAACCAAAATTTGCGTTTTTAGGCAAAACATTACCTGTCTTTTGTATGTTTTAATATTCATAATTTGTATTGTAATATTTTAAAAACATTCAAGACTTTGATGTTATAAAAGCACG
The DNA here is from genome assembly GCA_037957365.1 of Torreya grandis. Classification (NCBI taxonomy): domain Eukaryota; kingdom Viridiplantae; phylum Streptophyta; class Pinopsida; order Cupressales; family Taxaceae; genus Torreya; species Torreya grandis. The sequence goes on from JARHVA010002240.1 coordinate 1,993,408, forward strand.
ATATACAAATAGTAATAGTCTAGTGATTTGAGGTTGCTTTCATTCTTTCGGTTATTTATTGATACTACTTTCTATAATTTCTCACCTCAAAATTTTAATAGGTTTGTAGCATTTGACATAAAAATTAGGTGCAATATTGCATTTGACATAAAGGTAGTTCTTAGTTGCTATGCAACTTTTATTTTTAAAATGGTAAGTTAAATATTTATACAACAGTTTAGCAAGACTAGGACCAATATGTTACAATGTTTGTTGAAAAATATTTTAAAACAATTTACAAAAAATAATGGGAAAACTTGACTTGGATTATGTGATTCATGCTTGATGAGGTTTTATTTTTTATGACGAGTCTCTGATTTATAAATTTTTTGATTATTCTTTTCAATATTTAAATGATAGATAAATATTTGTTTGATATGAATAGGCTTATATATATATATGACTCTTTGAGTAACTTCTTACATCACTAAGATGAAAAATACTTGAATTAATTGAAATAAATAATTATGATCTAAAACAAAACCTCTATAAAGTACATAAATATATTTAACAGAAGTGGATGGTTTTGTTAATCTAAATCCATCTAATTATGAATAGAGCCATTTGGAAAAGAATAAAAGTTCCAATGGTGATTAAAAGATAATTCAATTAGGATAATTAGCATATTATACAAAGACTAAAGAATTCCATTAGGTAATTTTTGTTAGAAAATGGAGCTAATTTCTCCAAACTCCTTGTTTACCCTCCCTCATGCACGCAGTCTGCATGTTTCATTGCCTCAGTCCTAGCTTAGTTAGCATGCACAACTGCAGTTATACATTAGTCTATTTTTTAGTTTTATTTGTTCTTAACTCTATTTAATGTAGACCAATTCACAGTTTTTTGGAATGAGAAATATTAAGATTAAAATTCCATTTTGATTGCCGTAGCAATCTAGAATTTGCAATTGTTTTCATTTTCTATTATTATTTTTTTGTTATATCACTGACAAATTGGTATTAGAGCCAAAGGAGATCATAGAAGTAAGAATGCCATAAAATCGTAGGAGAAGTGAAAGCAGATCGTAGCATAGCTAGGTAGAAGCACAACAATTGTTTTGAAGAAGATTGGTTGAGCGCTTACCAAAGGCAGAAGCATAAAGGTCCTTCCAGCTAAACTGAAGAGCTTCTTGTGGCAGACCGACTTGTAGATTACGATGTCACATTGATTTGCAAACGCTACTCAAGGACAATTAGCTAGAAATTGGAGCCTGCCACCGATGCCTAAGAAACTTTTGCCAATCCATTATCAGACCAGCACGATCACATGGGGAGGCAGGGGAGTGGCTACTACTTCTAAGAAAATGGGCTGTGCACCCCTTCTTAGATGGAACATTGCAGATAAGTGGTCACTACCGCTCAGTTGGCACCCTCTCACCCTCCCACATGTAAACTTAGATGTGGTGCTGGACACTAGTCAAAAAAGAGTGAATCGACACCTTCGCTACAGAATTGAGGGAGATCATTGTAGTCAATAGAGCCAACCAAAAGCGTTGCCAACTGAAGGAGATCGTAGTAGTCAAAACATCTAAAAATGTTGCACTTGCCTTGTATAGCCTATTTTTGTATTCATCTAAGAATAGCATAGCTAGCTAAATAGTAGACCCAAAGTGCTGCAAACAAGATCCAGGGAGGAGAAAGCCTGCAGCAGCAGCAGAATCTTGCAAGTCTTGAGACAGGGCAACAAAAAACACCATTTCTCAGCTCCATATTCTTATTTTCAATGGTAAGAATTATGATTTTTGGGCAATTAAAATGAGAACATAATTTTGCTCACAAGATGTTTAGGTTTTGGTAGAAAATGGATTTATAGAACCACAGGATGAGGCTACCCATCAGGCACTAACTCGAGCACAAAAGGAAGAGGTTAAAGAAAATAAGAAAAAGGATGCAAAATCTCTATTCCTAATCCAACAGGCAACGGATGAATCCATTTTTTCTAGAGTTGCAATAGCAACGAGATCCAACTCGGCATGGAAAATCTTAGAAACCACCTATAAAGGTAATACAAAGGTGAAAATAGCTAAATTTCAATCTCCTAGGAGAAATTTTGAAAATTTGCAAATGAATGATTTATAGTTTATAGACCAGTTTATGGATCAAGTATTGAATATTGTGAATCAAATTAGATCTAATGGAGAAACAATAATAGATTAGAAGATCATAGAAAAAATAATCAAGAGTTTACCCAGTAAATTTGATGCAATAGTTTTAGCTATTGAGGAAACCAAGGATTTGGAACAGTTATCAGTGGATGAATTAATGGGATTTTTGTTAACACATGAATCTAGAATAAATAGGAATAACAATACTTCTTTTGAGAATGCTTTCAAGTCTCAAGTATCCTTTGGCAGAGGAAGAGAAAGAGGAAAGTCAAACTTCAGAGGAAGAGGTAGAAGTAGAAATGGAAGGACCAATCTAAATCAAGGTGAAAACAATAATCAAAACTACAACAATAGAGGATGTGGCAACAATCACTTCCAGCAAAATTCACAAAGGTTTGATAAATCTAACATTCAATGTTATTACTACAAAAAATATGGACATTATGCAAGTGAATGTAGAAAGAAACAAGGAGATGTGCACAAGCAGAATGCTAATTACATAAATAAATCTAATTCTAATTTTGGAAGCTTATTTCTCACTTGTCATGTTGCTCAAGAAAATGCTAGAGATATTTGGTTCTTAGATAGTGGATGCAGTAACCATATGACAGGAAATAACAAGTCTTGATGATTTCCTAAAATCTGAAGTGAAATTAGGAAATGATAATAAAGTGGATGTAATGGGTAAAGTATTAATAAATGTTTTGGCAAAAAATGGTGAAAGAAGATTTATTCCTGATGTTTATTTTGTACCTAGCCTAAAGCATAATCTTATGAGTGTTGGATAGTTAGTACATAAAGGTTATAGATTATCTTTTATGGATAATGTTTGCACAACACTAGACAAATTTCCAAATGATAGGTTTTATAGGGAAAGTGGAGATGACCAACAATTGGATGTTCCCTATTCGAACTCAGTGCATCCAAGGAGAAGAGGAAGCCCACTTCAAAACCATGCATCTAGACCAATCATGGCTATGGCATTTAAGGTATGGACATTTACATTTTAGAGGTTTGATTTTGTTACAAAAGAAAAATATGGTGAAGGGATTACACCAATAGAACACCCAAGAAGTTCATGTGAAAGTTGCATTCTAGCAAAATAGCATAGAGAGAGCTTTCCAGTAGGAGCCTCATATAGAGCAAGGGTAATATTGGAGCTAGTCCATAGTGATTTATGTGGACCAATGCAAATTCCATCATTTGGAGGTAGTTCTTATTTTCTAACCTTCATTGATGATTTTAGCTGAAAGACTTGGATATATTTTCTCAAAAAATAAGTCTGAAGCATTTGGAAAATTTAAAGAATTCAAGGCTATGATTGAAAAGTAGAGTGGCCTTTACATCAAGGTACTTAGATCAGATAGAGAAGGTGAATATATGTCTAATGAATTTCAATATTTTTGCAGATATCATGGCATTAAAAGGCAACTGACTACAGGGTACACACCACAGTAGAATGGTGTAGCAGAAAGAAAGAATAAAACAATCATGGAGATGGCTAAAAGCATGTTGAAGACCAAAAATTTGTCAAATGAATATTGGGTAGAAGCAGTAGCATGTGCAATATATATTCTAAATAGAAGCCCAATAAAGAGTGTCAGGGATCAAATTCCACAAGAAGCTTGGAGTGGTAAGAAGCATAGTGTACATCAATTCAAAAATTTTGGTTGTATTACATATTCTCTTATACCATCTAAATTGAGAAGAAAACTTGATGATAGAGGTGAGAAATGCATTTTTAAAAGCTATAGTGAAGAATCAAAGGCTTATAAGTTGTATAACCTCATTTCAAAGAAAGTGATTATTAGCAGAGATGTGGAATTTAAGGAAGTATAAGCATGGGATGGTAGCATTGATAAAACCATCAAAATTGTAGCACCAATTCTGCAAAATGAAGAAGAATCTGAAGAACAAAATTTGCAAGGTGATCAATCCTCTCCACAAGCAAGAACAAGCACTCCAATAAGAACACCTAAGAGCTTAGCACAAGGTGAATCATTTGGTCATGCATGTCATCCTACTCCAAATTCACAAGTAAGTGATGAATCAGATCTTACTCTTGCCACTTTAAGATCAAAACTTAAAGGTAAGAAAATGAGAAACTTGAATGAGATTTATAAACAAGAAGAAGAGAAGTCAGATTTATGTTCAAATTTTGCCTTTTTCTCTCATGATCCTATATATTATGAAGAAGCAACTAATGAGGAACATTGGATAAAAGCAATGGATGAAGAGATGAATGCCATTGAGAGAAACCAAACATGGGATCTAATTAATCTACCTGAAGGTAAGGATTGTATAGGATTCAAATGGGTTTATAAGAGCAAATTTGATGCGGAAGGAAAGGTTGAAAAATGCAAGGCAAGGTTAGTAGCAAATGGTTTTACACAAGAACATGGAATTGATTATAATGAAACATTTGTTCCAGTTGCTAGACTTGATACTATTTGAATGGTTTTAGCAATAGCTTCACAAAATAACTAGAAAGTATATCAAATCGATGCCAAATCAACTTTCTTGAATGGTTTCCTAGATGAAGAATTGTATGTGAAACAACCACCAGGTTATGAAGTGCATGGATATGAAGAAAATTTTTACAAATTGAAGAAGGCCCTTTATGGTCTCAAGCAAGCACTAAGAGCATGATAAAGTAGGATTGATTCATACATGACAAACAATGGATTCAGTAGAAGCAATAGTGAGCCTACATTATACACAAAGATCAACAAAGAAGGTTAAATTTTGATTGTGTGTTTGTATGTTGATGATTTGATTTTCACTGGAAATTTGTCTATAGACACATTTAAATCATCAATGAATAAAGAATTTGAAATGACATATTTGGGATTACTGAAGTATTTTTTGGGCATTAAAGTTGTACAATCTGAGAAGGAAATTTTTATTTTTCAAACTAAATATGCAGAGGATGTGTTAAGGAGGTTTAAGATGTTGAATTGTAAATCAACACCTACACTAGTTGCTATAGGGACCAAAATTAGCAAAGAAGACAAAGGGTCTAATGTTGATTCTACAACATTCAAAAGACTAATTGGTAGTTTGATGTATCTTATAGCTACAAGACCAGATATCATGTATGGGGCCAGTTTAATCTCTAGATTCATGGAGTCACCAAAAGACTCACATTGGAAAGTTGGAAAGAGGATATTGAAATATGTGGCAAGAACAACAAAATATGGAATTTTATATTCCATAACTAATGATTTTGGTTTGATTGGTTATATTGATAGTGATTTTCCATGTAGCATTGATGATAGGAAGAGTACTTTTAGACATGCCTTTCTTTTTGGAACAGGTGTGGTCACATGGGCATCCAAAAAGTAACCAATAGTGACACTTTCGTCAGTTGAAGTAGAGTATGTAGTAGCCACATCAGAAGCATGTCAAGCAACTTGGATGAGGAGAGTATTGACATATTTATTACAAGCACAGGAGTCAACACCAATCTTTTGTGACAACAAATCAGCAATTGCATTGTCAAAAAATCATGTTTTCCACAAGAGGAGAAGCACATTGATACAGGATTCTATTTTATCAGAGAGTTAGTGAACAATGGATAAATCTATTTAGAGTTCTACAGATCTGAAGACCAATTGGCAGATATATTCACAAAGGCATTAGCAAAAGAGAGTTTTGATTATCTAAGACAAAATTTAGGCATTGTAAATGTTGAAGTAGTTAGTGGTAGAAATTAAGGGGGAGTGTTAGAAACTGGAGCTAATTTCTCCAAACTCCTTGTTTACCCTCCCTCATGCACATAGTCTGCGTGTTTCATTCCCTCAGTCAAAGCTTAGTTAGCATGCACAACTGCAGTTATATGTTAGTCTATTTTTCATTTTTATTTGTTCTTAATGCTATTTAATGTAGACCTATTCGCAATTTTTTGGAATGAGAAATAATAAGATTAAAACTCCTTTTTGATTGTTGTAGCAATTTGGAATTTGCAACTATTCTCATTTTCTGTTATTATTATTTTTTTGCTATATCATTGATAATTTTAATATAAAATTGGGGAGTTCAAATCCATAAAAAGTAAATGTATAGGAGAGAAGGGTGTGCAATATGTATGTGTACACACAATTTTGAGATTTGAAGTATTTAATACTATATTTATTTATCTACAAGTTTACACATTTGATTATATTATTAAAAATGCTGGAGTAAAAGGAATTTAATATGTCTTTTTCATAATTAAATATGAATAGATCATATCAACCACTAAATTTTTTATTTTATTTATAAGGCTACCTTTAGTGCCTTCAAAATAAACTTGAAAATAAAAGACTACATACAAGAACAACATCCATGCACCATAATTTTAAATCTATTTGTACCTTGGCCATGAATCAAATAAATTTAATAACTTAGATCACTCATTTATCTGTAAAATTTTTTCATACACATTGCATACAACTCCAAATCTATTTTAATCTATAAACATCTAAAACAAAATCTAAAGAAATACTTTTTTAATTTCAAAATTGAAGATGTTATCTAATTATTAGAATTAGATAAAATGTAACAAATAATTTTTTTCATTTTAATTATTTATAAGTTGAATATTCTTTGAAAACATTAAAAGTATATGAGTGAGTTATATATATATATATATATATATATATATATATATATATATATATATATATACATATAAATTTATGTAAAATATATTGACAGATATAATTTTCAAAATGTTTGTAATATTTTTTTTGCATAAATTTATTTATTATATGTAAATAAATTTGTAAAAACAACTAAAATAATCTCGAAAAAACAATAAAATATATATAAACAAATTCTTCTTCTTCATCGTGTAAATAAAATACAGACTTACGGATTAGGAGCACCAAATCTTCCAATCAGAAAAGTTAATGAAATAAATTTAAAAAAAATCTTATAATACAGACTTAAGTACATAAGCCTAAAAATATCATTTTGAAGGCATCATGTAAAAATTCAAACATGGCCATCGGATATCAAATATTTAAATAGCTTTCATTTTTGGGATTCTTGTTTAACATTCTATTTGACATTTAGAAAAATAGAAACCTTCAGCCATAGAATTGGCTCGTGTAACGCTTATCGCCCTGGTTACAATCTACGAAACACCCCTAAATATGGATTACGGCTTGCTTCAACGCTTTCCATGTCGCAATGCCAACTGAAGGGCATGCCCAAGAATGGCTATATATTTATATATATATATATATAGTATAAAAACATAGATTTAGTATATATATATTTTATGAATATTAGTTATGGATAATCAGCACTTACAGACATCACGGATCACTGCAACTTTATTTGTAATAAAAACACGTCAATTATGAAATGGGTTTGATAAAATTATACTTCCTCTTCCGCATATATCATATCCTCTACTGGTGGCGGTTGGGCATCAGTTGAATATTGGACACATTGAGCAGCCTGAGATCCAGCGCCGAGGAGGGAGACGATATCATCAAACATCATATCTTCATTTTGTTGTGGTGGGGCCTCAGTCGTATATTGAACATGTTGAGTACCCATAGATCCAGTGCCGTGGAGGAACATAAGATTATCATACATCTTATCTTCTATTAAATTTGATGAGATCTCAGTTGTATATTGAACACTTTGGGCATCCTGAAATACAAGTTTATCATACTGCGATCGCATGTTCAACACTTCCTTTTGTGTCGCTGCCAACTGGGTTTGCAGCTCAGCAATCTGCTTCCTGAGTTGATGGATTGCACTTGCAGTTCCATGAACGGGGTCCTTCGCCCTTGCAGTTGCTTCGTATACCATACTTTTTACTGTATCGGTTCGTTGATAACCCTCAACAGCCTAAAACCACAGTAAAATCCAGACTTGAGTATTGTATATCATGTTTCAAGGCAAGGAAACAAAAATCAGAGAATTTGAAAAACAAAAAAACAAACAAAAAGAGAGAGAGAGAGAGAGAGAAAGTGAAATTTCTTCATCTCCTCAAAAAAAACAAAAAAACAATTAGAGCATGTATACTTGAAGCATTTTGATAATACGGCAGGTTCCAAACATTCTGTGCACTACTGCAAACTTGTGTGGATCATCTGATGGAAAATGAGGAGCCAAAATACACTGTTCCGAACATTTCTTGCGTTGCATTTTACAAGCAGCACAAGCGTGAAATACCATCTTTCCTTTTCCAGTGTCCCGTGGAATGCTTTGCACACGTTATGGTTACTGTCCCTCCCTGTTTATTACTGTTCTTTGGTGACGTTTCATACTTTGATTCATCAAAATATTCAAATGTCGACGTAACCAGCTGACGGAGCCGTGACGTAAAAGATTATTTCGACTATTGAGATTTAGGGCTTATAAAAGTTTCCTCTTTTCGGACGGAGTTTATATATACGATTGAGAAATACCTTTTAAATTAAATGTATCAGAAAATTTAAATTGAAAGATATTTAGTGACCTATCATTCAACAGACAATGTTTTACTTCTGCATTTTAATTTTAGAATTGAAAAAATAGTGATTCTATATTATGTGTTTTTGTATAACAAGTAGAATCTTCCAGATGTTTATTTATTTGGTTTGTTATAACAATGAAAAAACAACGTTTCAATACTTTTTTTTTTTTTCAATTAAATTATATATAATTTTATTATTTGATGTTTAATTAGAAATTAAAGTCAATCAAAAAATATATAATAAATGGTGAGATAAAGCCCTGATAATATTATAGTCTCCCAATAAAAATGAAATAATATTCACTAATTAGGTACTTCACCAACTTTTATTAGAATGGAGAGGTGAAGGAGATTAGGTATATATGCTATGTGCTTGATCATATTTATTTTATATAAATAAATATGAAAGGGGTGAGGAGGGCTACAATTAAGAAGCATATCTATTTTTATATAAAAGCAATAGTCGACAACCCTTTATCAATATAACAATAGAGAAGAGGCCCTTGCCAAAAAGATACATAAGTATTCTCCTCTCCTCTTCTTTCATTTTGTTTATTTACACTATACATGCAGCCTTATATCTATATTTTACCCCTACCAAACCTTATACATGCTCCAAATGTTTAAATGTCCATCTCCGTCAATGAATCTTTTAGCTATCCGAAATTTTTAGATGGAAGCCTCCATCTAAGAATGGAGTTAGGAGATGGAAATGGAAGATATATTTCAAAATCATTATGACATAAACTTCATTTTTAATCCATTAAAACGAAGTTTGTTTAGACGTCTTCCATCAAAATGGAATGTATATTAGAGGTGAGTGATAAAAGTTATGTTGTAACGGGTGGTTTAATGTTTTTTTTCAATAGTTATTAAATATTTGAACGAAGAAATAACATTACTAAACATTTATATGAAAATGTGATTCACCTCTATATATATATATATATATATTCTTTTTATATTTAAATTTTATTTAAAATTTTATTTGTTTATTTATTTTTAGATTTTTAATTTATGAATATTGATTATTACATTATTATTATGAGTTTTTTTCTTAAGTATGTTTTATATTTGAAATATTTTTTAAAGGATAAAGTGTGTTATACACATTCATGTATGCTTATTTTATTTATGCTTTGGTATTTTCATTGCACTGTAAAAATAGAATAAAAGGGAAACAATTTCTTATGATAAAAGTTGGCATGACATAATTGATAATGAAATTTTTTCCTTACCTTTACTATACATGACTTATGCACATATTCTAATCTTATTTAACATTCTTTCTCATCCAAATGATTACTACAGTCCATAAACCTCCTAACTTAGTAAAAGTCACCTACTAAAAACTTACAATCTGTGTTGAATTATCTTTCTCACCTACACTTATCTAGATCATCAAGTTAGTATTCTTTCTTCCTAGATGGTAATTGTTGGCGGGTTATTGGGAACACCAAATTATGTGCGACTAACATCCATCTAGACTCTTCTAAAAGAAGAGCAAAGTTCTCTCTAAGGTCTATTACTACATGATCTTGGCTTGCAAGGTAACCCAACAGTTAATGTGCAATTATTCCATTTCAAGACGTATATTTAAAATAAGTTTAGATAATATTGAAAAATGTTGGTGTTATGGATTTGTTGTCTAGGAAATTAGCAAATGTGGATTGGGCATGGAAATACTATAATTGATACAATATATAATTATTATGTATATAGATTCGATAGTACATAAACAAAAATATAAAGGATTTACAACTAAGATAGACATGTTAACACAGATTTTAGATTTTAATATAATCTACCTGCTCTAACCAATTTGTAAAAAATAACAAAAGAAGAGGGTTAAGAGAGAAAGATCTTATTTTGCATGGAAGATAGATTTGATTTGCCCATTTAGATATAACCCATAAAACTAATCCCCTACATAGCCAATACCCACACAACCATAAACAAAGATAGTGCCAAACTTTGAAGATAAATATCCATGGACGAGAATAACATTAACAATTATATATAGTGTAGGAAAATGAAAAATAAACTCCATGCCTTATATTAGTAGATATTTATCTAAAAATCATAGTTTGGATCCACCACATGCAGGTGAAATATCATTAAAAACTTCAGCATAACATTAGTCACATAAAATATAGCTAAGGAAAATACTAAATTTTAAGAAATAAAAATGCTTTGGTGCTTTACTCTAGCAAAAAATAAAATGAACTGATCTTTCATACAATAATTATCTAGCTATATATACAATTCATATTTTTTACCAAGACACAATTGAATTAAAAATGAGACGAATAATTCGACAAGCTCTAACAACTCAAATACATATTTAAAGAGGAAAGATGCATATTAAAGTAGTAGGGGTCAAAAAAATTACTACATCACATTATTCATACTATCCCATCTTTTTATATTGTTTTTAATTGATGAAATTCTTGATCAAATTTTCCTTAGTACATATCATTAGCTTAGTTTTTGAGTTGTATTGTAAGACCTCAGATAGGACAAAGATTTCTTCAGAAACAGCTTTACATAATATACTTTACACATCATCTCATTATCATCTTAGTCATGTCATTAGGTAGTTTTGATCTCTTAGTTTGAGTTGTTGATCTTTAGAAATTTTGAATTTTCATTTATCCATTGAGTATTTATTTGATTTTTTGCACTTCACTTATCTTAAATCGGATATTTTACATGATTATATGTTTTTATTTATGTTTGACTTGATATGCCTGTCATAATTTTGGATTTAAATTTCCATTTCTAGTAATTTATGTTTCCTTTAGGCTTGATTTGACATGCTAATTTGACATGAGCTTATATTTCATTTATTTATATATCTTTGTTTTTTTTAAACACAATGATACTTCATTTAATTAAAATGTTTTACATGATTTTTCACATAATTTATTACATTCTACTTTCATTTTTCATCTTTTTGTCATTGCATTTTTGGTACTTTGGTTCTAACCTAGCTTTTGTGATCTATTCTTTCCAATTTTCCAAGTAATTTAATCGCTTTTGAGATTTATTCATTGTTACTTTTTCCATCTCACGTATACACACATTACATATATTTCTATCCTTGTACCTTAGGGTTTCTCAAATGTAGGTGTTGCACTCTCCATGATCGATACTATTGATATTTAGATGCAAGATTTAGATAAAAGGTAAGTTAAGGTATATATATGGTACTTTCATTTACTTTCAACAATTAATTATGTACCTTGTTGAATTATCTTAAGTATTTTTTTGTTATTCTCTTTCCCAAAGCACCATCCTAGGTTACATTACTATGAAACGTAATGAGCTTCTAGTTGGGCATATGTATACACATAATATTTTTAAGCTTTATCATTTACTAAAACTTTATATCTTATATGAACCTATCCTTTTTTAATCTCTCTTGGTTCATATCTAAAAGTGTGCACTGAGAAATGGGTTGGTTGATCGTTTATACTTGACAACATTATTGGTTAAATCTATAATACCTAAACCAATTCAAAGTCTTGCTTATCTAAGTCCATAAGTAAATAAATAATGATTATCCAAATACATAATAAATTCTCCTCTCAATATCCCCTAACTAATGAAAAACCCAATTTTCTTACTAGGCTAGCCATGGTTGACTAAATTATGAAAGTTATGCCAATTATTATGGAATTAGGTCAACCTAGTTTGAGGAAAAATGGTAACTTATTAAAATTAATTCATGATGGGATGACCTTTTTAGTTGAAAATATGGAAGGGTTGATAGCTATCCATTTATATAAATACAACCTTCACTTCAATCCAATAGAGAAGAACATTAATTTATATAGTATTACAAGTCATTATTTTACTACATGTACATTTGAAGGTGTCATTCCTTAGGGATTATCTTAGATGAAATATAGTTTATCTTGTATGAAGTCAATGATGCAAGTAGTAATATTTTATCCTACATATGATTTAAAATAGTTTCATCTTTATAAAGCCACAACAATCTCCTATTAAACTCCATTTGCTAAGGCTGATATGAAGATTCAAAAGGTTTACTCAAAGGCAAGTATCTATAACTTTTCTTATTTAATTTTATAGATAGATATTTCATAAAGTAATAGGTTTGAATTTATAACTCCTTGTTTAGATTACCATTACAATTAATCTTAGTATAGTTATAAGTTTTTATTATCTTTTCATCTTCCAGCTTAGGTGATCTAATCCCCAATTTGTCTACCACGATCCTTTGTTTGTTTCATTTTTTCCAAACCATCCCATTTTGCATTATATTATTTCACAACACTAGATTAGATTAGATTTTATACATTATAAGACCTAGATAAGATTATTACATGATATTATTTACCTATAGGATTTGGAACCCTCTCCTTCAGTGTTGTGTGATAAGTCCTCCCTTAGTTATATTTATTAGATCTAATTTTGTCATGATCTAATATAAAAAATATCATAATATATGTTACTTTATGACCTAATCAGAGCTTGGATTTAGTAATTATGATAAGTTATATATCTATCTCAATCTTTTACATACACCAACCAATAAAGAAGTCATGTTACATAATTCAGTGAAAACCTAAGTGATTCTAAGATACATTTTTTATTCTATGACCATGAGTTCTACGCAATTGTGCATAAACTAAAGAAATGAAGTACTATTTATTTATAAAATAAATACTCCTATATATGGAGCATCATGTTCTATATTTCATCAAAAGTCATGGAAATTTGAATTAAGGACATTTGAAATGTGTTGAGTTCCTATAAATTTACACATTTGTTCTAAAACTTAAGACATGGGAGTTAAATAAGGTTGTTGAAGTAATAAGTATAATATCACTTGTATTAATTGAGATTAAATTATAAGTCCTTGAATTTGATTTTATGATGGAGATATACACAAAAATATTAGGAATATCATGATGAATGGAGAGTATGCATAGATCCAACAACAATGGAATGGACACCATGGTTGGATTACATCATACAAGATGGAATGTTGTCCAAAGAATAATAGTTATTTACAGCCATAGATTCAATGTGTTAAAACCTCATAAGGTAAAAACATATCACAAGATTAGTTAAATAATTTGATTATAATAAAACATTAGAACAATTAGCCTAGAAATTGAACAAATGTCCACGAATATGTCTAAAAATGACATTTTATATATTATGAATTGTAAAAACAATAATTTAGGGTTGTATACAACAACACCCACATTGGACAAACCTTGACTAACATCAACATGTAATTTGTGTTAGAATTTATTAGAATGCAATGAGGGAATGATTCCATCTTTATAGTTGTGAAAAAATTCTACAAGATGACACATTTCATTACATGCAATAAGATGTGCAATTAAAAAAACATCACTAGATTATTAGTTTATGAGGAGGTAAATTTGTATGGTTTTCCATGTATCATAATATTGGGCATGGATAAAAAAATTATATTCCATTTTTGCAGACTATGGAATAAGTTTGGGGTAAGGCTAAACTTCAAATCAACATACTATATGAAGCCCATGGATAAGCTAAGTTAATTAAAAAATATAAGGAAATTTTTATGACATTTTGTAAGAGATAATCCCAAAAAATGGCATACGGTTTTGGTGTAAGAATAATTTTGAGTATTAAAATTTAATGAACTAGCGCATGGGAAAAATAACTTTTCAGGGCATCTATGGAAGCAATCTAAGAGGAGATGTAGAGTGTACCACATAATTATAGATAAATGAAGGAGATTGGAACTATAGGATTTCATCAAATATATGCAAAAATTACATGAGGAATCACACAATAATTTTAAAAAAAGCATCTCATAATATGAAGATGGAGATTTAGTTATGGTAAATTTACACAAGGAGAGGTTCCCATCAGAAACATAAAATAAACTAAAATAAAGTAGGGTCACCTATAATATTAAACAAAATTATTTCCCATTTTTATGACATAAAATCACCTAAATATATGAATATATCACCTATATTAAATGTGGTAAACATATATGATCACAAAGAATGGACAAGAAAAGATGATGATGAGGAATTGATTGTGTGCATATGAGATTGGAATGTGTAAATAATATATAAGGAGAAGAAAAAAATTGAGGCCATTATATACACCAGGGAATTGAATAAGATATCGAAAATGGAATAAAAATGATACTTGGTGAAGTGGAAGAATTAATAGTAGAATACACAACATTGGTAGATCTCACATAGATTTATTGTTATGGACATACTCTTGTAAATTTCAGATTTTGAACATAAGGTCACAAATATTTGAGTATCCTAGTGCATATAATGGAAGGGCATCTCTTGCACTAAATAATTATACATATGACTAAGTTTAGTTTAATGCAACATAGCCCACAATATATGAGTGTTATTTATCATTTGTCAAACTTGTAGGCCATACAAGGCTAACCTAGTCAAACTCGTTGGTTACCTTTTAGTCGAGGACTCTAATTAGGGTCATTATTTGGGTATTTCCACTCTTTTCAAAAATTATTTCACCTTATTCATTTCTTGTTATCATTTTTATAATTAACCTAGATGGCTAGTTAGTCTTATGACACCATATATTATTTTAGCTTTGGTATTTGAGTATGACTTTAATAGGTCTTCTAGACTTGTGCTTTGTATCACTAGTTTTATATCTTATCTAGATATATCTTATGTTCTCACATTATTTCTTCAATAAGAATAAGCTATAATTATTTTCCTACATTACTAACCTAATGTGACACTCAGAGCAAACAAAATATTATGGTGTCAAAGATCTATTAAGATGGTTTTTTAAACAATATAATCTAAACAAAAAAGCTATACCTATATGTTATTTTCAATGTTTTTAAGTAAAATATTTTGAGTAAGGGTTTTTAATCTCATATTACATAATAGTGATGACATAGATACATGAAAATTTAAGCATGTATTTAGTATAATATCCTGGTGTGAGATTAATATAAGTAAGTCTGCAATATATCAGTTTATTAAGAAAAAATTTAGATAGAATGCATTATGAAAATCATAAATCAAGATTATCCATTAAGTAAAAGAGCAAAAAGTAGCTAGTAAAGCATGGATCTTCATAATTCATTCTATCTAAATTTTATCCTAATAAACTAATATATTGCACACTTACTTATATTGATCTCACACCATGATATTATAATAAATACATGTTTAAATTTTCATGTATCTATCTCATCACTATTATGTAATATGAGGTTAAAAACCCTTACTCAAAATATTTCACTTGAAAACACTCAAAATAACATATAGGTATAGTTTTTTTTGTTTGGATTACATAGTTTAGAAACCCATCTTGATGGATCTTTGACACCATAACGTTTTGTTTGTTCAGAGTGTCACATTAGGTTAGTAAATTAGGAAAATAATTATAGATTATTATTTTTGAAGAAATAATGTGAGAACATAAGATAGATCTAGATAAGATAGAAAACTAGTGATACAAAGCACAAGTCTAGAAGACCTATTAATGTTAGACTCAAATACCAAAGATAAAATAATAATTTGAATCTATCAAATGACAAGTCTCTGTAGGTTAAAAATTTATAAGGATATTATATATCCTTAAAGGTTCAAATTCCAGCTATAGTTCACATACATTCCACACAATCATATTCTTAGATTATATTTATATAAAAAATAGAGGCATGATTACTCTAGTTCGTTTACCTTTATTTACAATATATTTTTCCCAATTATGATACACTTGAGATATGTTCCTAATTTTAACATTATAGTAAATATTTTAACTATTTTACCATTTTATATGCTTAGATGTATTCTTTAGTGAGAAAATTTCTTCTTGTTTTTCAAAAAAGAAATTATAGTAAATAATAGGGTGAAGAATCTAGGTTCATAAAGTTTGTAATGTTGATGGGAGGTAATTGGAATCACTAAGAACTCATAGTTTCCGTCATTTGATTCAAATAATATCTCAGAGACATCCTAGTCTCATAATTTTATATGATGGTAGTCAAACCACAAATCTAATTTGGGTACTATTTTTACCACAAGTTACTCATATAGACATTTATCCATCATCATAATGGGGAATTTATCATTGTTTATAAGTTTTTTTAGGTCAAAAAAATTATACGGAAAACCTCCAAGACCCATCTATCTTTTGATTGAAAATCACTACGGATTTTAATGGGATCACACTTACATGATTAACCTTCATGTGAATCAATTTTTAGACCATATTATTAATTTAAATTTTATGAATGTATGGATATTGATGACGAATGATTATGAGGATGCTATTGTAATTTTTATATTTCCACTAATGTCCATGTTTCCTTCAGGTGAATTGCAAAAAAGTTGAGCCACCACCCATAAAAAATCTCTTTCTACTAGTTTTCATACAGTGAAAATTAATGAGTTGAGAAGGTTATATTTTCATTCATTTTTCACTATAATTTATTTGAATGATTTTGAATTTTATATATTATTCATAGGTCTAATAAGATGGGTCCCAATTATAAAGTCCACTAATCTTCCAAGTTCATGTCATAACCACCTAATGATAGGATGAAAATGCTAGATTTAAAGATTGTAATCATCCATGGAAACTTGGACATTCTAAAATTTTACTTTATAATTAATATTTATTCTATTTGATACTAGCACCTCAAACTTATTACAAACATACACATAACAAGTCACCTATGAAACCACATATTTTGATCTATAATATTTCATTTTAAATTGCATCCTTTCTTAACCAATATAGATTTTGCAAAAAGCATATAATTACCATCATAGTTAGTCCATTACATGAAAAATGATGACTATTTAATTACAATATTACTGAAAAATTGTAGTTTTTTGCACTTTGGAAGTAGTTTTGTAATAACTTGATTATGTATCCATATTTTTAGAGGAGAAATTGTGATTTTGCCTATTTTTAAACTACTAATCCATTTTTTGTAGGACCATCTTAGAAGGAGGCATTAAATTTGATTTATAACATCTTGTATTTTAGGATACCCCCCAAAGATTGTTAATTAAAACTACTAATCACTTGGCGTGTAGGTTGCCCATCAAAGGTATTTTGATAAATCATATTGTAAATATCTTCAATATATTTTGTATATCTCACATCTAAATTTATTAGTTAATAAATATTTGTGTTTGCTTGTGTATCACCTAAGGGATACAATGATGTATGTTCTCCTCCTTGCATCATTACAATGATTCATGGAAGATCAAAACCAATGATAAAGCCTCCTATTTTTATTTTTTAGGCAAAACATGATGTGGAATTGATACCCATGTAGTTTCCATAGTCTTAGGGTGATATTGATTATGGATTTCACCACCATACACTAATGCATATTCTACATTTTGGTGGAGTATAAATATCCAAGACAACTATCATTAGGCTAAGTAGTTGACCCCATACATGTATTTTGAGAAGGGGATGATATCATTCTATAAACTAGGCATTACATAACGCCCTATAAGTACTTGGTCCCGTTTGTACCCAATGTATATAGGGGATGCCCCTAGAGAGCCCATTTAGCCTAGCATATCACCATCAATCATAACACGTGACTTTATGTTGGCATCAATATCAACTCCTAATTGAATGTCATGTAAAACTTGGGTTGAAATTTTTTAGGATATTATATAATGTGCCAACATCCTACAACCTTACCCATGAAACCATTAGATGGTGAACTTGTTGGGTTACACACCCAATCCAGTTTACTAGTGATAGGTTAGTAGTTTGCTTGATTTGATGAGTGTTATGCTAGACCAGAGTTGTTTGAAATCTAATTCAGCCTCTTACCCAAGCCTATACACACCTACCTAGGAATTTTTCATCATTTTATATATTCTTTTACAAGCTTTACCACATATTTTTACCATATTTTATTTGCATATTTGTCTATATCCTTTTAATCTTACCTCATCTTATCCTAGTCTAGTCTCATATACCTAATGGTAGTCATAGGCCATCCCTTACCTTAATCAAGTATTGTCATCCCTCCATCACATCTTATCATAGTACAATCTCATTAATCATTCCAAAAATCATCTTTATCACTTAATCCACCTTGACTATAACAAATTTGGTCACATCCTAGTCCTTTTGTCACCATATTCCCACATCACTTTGCCTTATCTTAACTCATCATTAGAGTCTTAATCGAAACCATATTACCTATAACAACAATTACCTTAGTCAATACCATGTCACTTATCTTGAAATTTTCATTCCTAAACACCTTATACACCATTCAATCAACCTAGTCCTAAACATAACCCAACTCATCCCCTTATCTAGACAAGTCCTTTCATCAAGTCTGTAGTCATAATTTGATACGAAACCACATTGGGAGACAAACTCTTTCTACATCAGGGTTCCAATTCTAACCTTTCTTATTTCTAATCAAGTTTAATTCATAAACACAATCTTATAAATTTATTGATCCAAACATCTCACCCTATTATAGTTGCTCATCATAGTCTTGAGATAGTAATAATCTAATAAATCCCCAGTCAAAATTAGTCTCTTGGGTTAGTTTAGAGACCCATCAAATCTTAAAGCTTTTCTTAACTCACTTAGTTGAACCTAGTAGAAATCATAGATGTCTAGCTCATATCATAAATTGGTCTACTTAAATATTGTATTATCTTATCCCATCACCTCCAAAATATCCAATAATATTTGAGATCAAATAAACAAAAGACTTTGTCCAAATTTTTTCCACACACCCCATCCTTGTCCCTTAATATTTTCATTCAGTACCCAACACCTTCTAATTATGGCTAGAAAATGACATCATCCATACTTTACCTCATCCTTATCTATGACATCTAAAATAAATTTTTCCAATACCCAAATAGAACAATGCCTCATAGACAATATGGATATGTTCCTTTCTCATCTCCTTGAGATGAACAATCCATGTCCTATAGACTTTGATCCCATCCATCCAACATTACCTCCAGTCTGCACCCATCCATGTGAGTCCTATTGAAATCCTACATACACCAATCATAGGCAGTCCTATAGCCATTTCTACACTAGTAAAAGGAATTAAATCCTATACACCTTGTCTATTACTAGTACACCAACCCAATCATATCAACACCAATCTGATCCAAAGTCTAATGCTTCCACGTCTAAGTCAATAAATAAAGATAGCCCCTATATTCCTCTTCATATATCATTAAAGTCCATCTTCCACTAGTTTTTTCCAATGACATGGTGGTATATCAACCCATATGACATCTTTATCCCACCCAGCCTAAGCCCTCTTGCTATAATGATAATTATTTTGATATATATATCATTGAACCTAAGGGCATACCATTAAATGATGTCATAATTTCCAAAGCTATATTCAAGACCTCATTGACCATGGTGACATTTAAAGCAAGAATGAATCAAATGATTCTACATCACTAGGTGAATAAAAAGAGGTATGATAAGATTCTATTTCCAATCGAAATCAAATCATTCTCTCTCCAAACCAAAGTCAAGACACCACATTCACCTTCTATGGTCCCCCCATCTTGAATAAATGTTCAACTAAAGATGACCTTGTTCCCCATCAGCCTAGTCTTCCCTTCCTTCATGAGTCCTTATTCCATGGGCCTATCCTTGGTGAATCCATTATTTATCCATCATCTTCTTCTCCTCCATCATATCAAATACACCACATTGAGATGTCACATGTGGACAATGAATCCTCTATTCATAGCATTGCCTCATTGATGTCACTTGCACCCTTAATATATTCAACATCAAATTTAATACAACTAAAATATACATTGGTATCATATTCAACACTTGTATCTAAATTAGATTTCTCATCAAAAACATCATCCCTAATAGATATTATAGTAGATGATGACTATGCCTGCCCTTTTCAAGATACTTCTAATTTAGATGGAAAACAATCACCATACATATCTTTTAGTCCCATTTCAGATGATTAATTCGTAATAAAGTTTTTACAAGTTTTATCTATCAAATATAGTTAGAGTGGCTCTGACTCTACATTGCATATGTATCTTAAAGATAGTCTTAATGATCCTTTTTTTAATCTTGTGGATATCATCTTTGATGTCAAAACTAGGCTATTATAAACTCCTATGAGGACCATGCCTCCCCATCACCACTCATTGATATCATCATACCATCTCCACCACCTTCATCCATCAAAAAACCTTTAATCCCCCTTGATGATCATTTAATCACCTCCATTCATAGGGACAAATAAGAACATGTATCATTGGGCCTTTTCTCAAGTAACATAACTATGTTATAAATATAAAGGTCCAAGACCATATTCGAAAGTCCATACCTAATAATCAAACTACCTTTGATCAAACCAGTTAAAATCAAGAAAATTTAGATCATCAACCTAATCCTAAAGTTTCTTTCCCAGGTGAAGCAAAAAATTAAACACTTGGGGACCACCAAAGTCAAAATAAAATTCATTTATCAAGTAAAATATCAATATCCTATGGTAAATCCCAATGTCGAACACCATGGGGCATCCAAGATATAATCAAGTCTAAAAATCATAATAATGTAAAAATTACTATCATTATTGCCTATAATCCTTCAAATAATGAAATCAAATATGAAAATCAAAGTCAAAGGGTCTTGGATCTCTTACAATCTTTTGTCTCATGGTACCAATCAAATGTGGAATTTACAACATCTCTAAATTATAGTCCCACTTCTAAAACACCTATTATACCCTCCTATCACAAACCCATAAACCAATCAAGTCATATCATGGACATTCTAGTACCATACATCCCCATCAACATCAGGATCTAATCCAATCCATATCTTAGATCAACTTCCTGGGTAGTATTACCTCTCATATAGGTAATAAAGGTAATTGGTGTAAATTTTTTGAGGGGTATTAATCAGGAGTCAACAATGTTTACCAAGGCATTATTAAATCTAGCATAAACAACATGATCCTAGCATCACATCTCTCTAGAATAGGTGTTACTTAAATATCATGAAAGTATCTGCATCTCTCATCTCACCCACCTTTAGTAAATCAAGATGCTATCAAAAAAGACAAAATCAAAAAATCAAACAATAAAAAGTAAAAATAAAATAAAATAAAAAGAATCATTTTTCCAATGGTGAAAACCAGTCTTCTGGCACCTTCAGTAAGTTCCATGATGAAAAATGATTTCCAGTGTCATGGTAAATAATATATTATTTGCATTATACCTAAAAACTTGGATAAAAATACATCCACATAATCTCCCTTATCAATTCCATCCATGTCATATCCTTTGTCCATTGTTCTTATACATCATATGTCATCATATTATGCATCCTATTGTGTCCATCCTCTCTTCTAGTCTTGACCCTCTTAAGGAAATGTAAGGTGTCTTGAGAAATGTTCTTGAATCATCATTGCATATAATATAATGGACACTTGGGTAACTAAACATTTGGTTCCTTCCAGATATGGTCATTGGCGATCCCTAGTTTATTTTTCTTTGATCCTCATCCCCTTTTTTGCATCACCATCAACCTTTTGCCAACCGTTCCATTCTTCCATCTACCTATATTTTGGTTGTTAATCTTGGTATTCCATTGTATATTAATCATCTTTGTATAGTGAATATACATATCCCAAAATCCATAAAATTGAAATATTCCAAAAACCCTAAAAAATTATAAAATACATAAAATCCAAAAACATTGTAGATGTCTTATCATATATCATTTTCTCCTATGTCAAAAATACCACAGTCATCCTATCTAATGTTTTATCCACTTTTCATCTTTCCTTGTCCCAACATCATATTCATATTATCTTACATTTTTATCATCCTTATCTTAATGCAAGTTCCTAGTCTCATCTAAATTTATATCCTTATACAAATCCTTACTCATCCTAATCCAAGTCCCTAATATACTCTAAATCCGTACATTATCCAATTTCTTATTCCCAATGCAAATTCACATCATCCTGACTGACTTAATCTAAATCATCTCCTCATCAATCATCTTTCCAACTTTCATAAGGATAATTAGACAGGACATAATGATACTTCATGTAGATACTTTTGTGTTAATTATCTATTGTTTGACTTATTCACATGTATATATATGATTTTCTTATGTTTTCATTGTTTGCATCGTACATATTTTTATATTTATCAATGATTAAGGATTATATGATGATACCAAAATCTAAAATGATGATTTGGGGTGACCTAAATGATGTAGAGTTCATTATTTTCCCATTTTTATTCTCTTTAACATCATGCCTTCTGGGTCATACTTATATCATGGGGTATCCTATATTGTGATATATTTACTAGATTGCTTAGACTATGATGAGCCTTATTACAAAAATGGTGGCTTGATAATTTCTCATAATCTATTAAATGATCCTAATCCCATCATCAAGTCAATCATATTAGTTCACTCATCCAATATTCAATCATTCATCTAATTCATTTATCATCAAAACTATATCCTCTAATCAATCATCTATCATCTTTCTAATCACCAACATCTAACAACACATCCTAGTCCTTTATCTTCATGTCTATAGAATCTAAGACCATTTTCTTCATATCCAATCATTTCTCCTAAGATTATGTCTAAAAACATACATATATAACATCCATCATCATCATCATCATCATCATCATCATCATCATCATCATCATCATCATCATCATCATCATCATCATCATCATCATCATCATCATCATCATCATCATCATCATTATCATCATCATCCTCATCATCATCATCATCATCATCATCATCATCATCATCATCATCATCATCATCATCATCATCATCATCATCATCCTCATCATCATCCTCATCATCATCATCATCATCATCATCATCATCATCATCATCATCATCATCGTCATCATCATCATCATCATCATCATCATCATCATCATCATCATCATCATCATCATCATCATCATCATCATCATCATCATCATCATCATCATCACGGTCATCTATCATCCACTCTAAACTACATTATCTTGAGGTATTTTCAGACTATGTAAGACATGCTTAACTACATAATGTGTCTAAGGTCATCTTGTCTACACTCTTTTCTTTCTCCATCATTCATCATCACATCTCTCTTATCCATCATCATCCTTAATTATTTAAATCGTCAAATCCTTGAGTTATAATATCAATCATTAATCAATCAATTTATTAATCATTCAACATCCCCATAATCATCTCCTTAATATTTTTATCAATCACCCACACCTATAAAGTGGCATCAACAAATCATAACATCAATATTTTCTGCCATAAATAATCCATTATCATTGATTAGTTAAATAATAATTTACAAAGTTTACAGTCTCCTAATTTGATTGGGGTATGATAGTGATTGTATCTTTATTATTATATCTCACTCCATTGCATGTGTCCTTGATAGAGGCATCATGATTATTAATAAAATTATAGATTATTAATTTGATGCACTATATTCTAATTCTTCCCCTATATATTTTAGTCACTTGATCATTTTTATTCTTATCTCTCATAACATTCATCATATCACTACTTTATACTAGAGTTACACTCATATTTAATCTTATCAAGTGAATCTCATCTTGGTCTGTAGATTTTTGTGGTATGTGTCCTTGCCTGGGATATGTCTAAATATTGTGACCTTGTATCTTATCATCATCATGTTATGGTTGATTCCCCCTTGTGATGTGTCTATAACCATGACACAATCATTCTCACTCCCTATGGATATGTCTTGTCAAGAACATCATCAATCTATAACTCACTACCCAATCGAAATTCATCTTCTTCATCATCTATTTCATAATTTAACATCCTATCCCATTTTCTATTCATTACATCCCACTCCTTATTTCTTCTTTTCAATGGCCATCTATCTATTTATTTCGTACATGTCCCCTCAAGGGAGCATCATAGCCACTAACTTTATTAACTCATCTAAAAAATGGATTCTCTTTTAAAAACCATTACTCCTTCCAAATTTTTCACTCATAAATACCCTTTCAAATAGGGGTAAAATGTATGCTCCTAAATCTAATCTTCCCAACCATTTTACTAATCCCTTTATTTATCCTAATAAATCTCATAACATATTCTTAATAAATAATTAAATCCCATCCCACTTGATTATTATTCATCCTACTGAACTTAGCACTTTCCACTTAATCATTAATTCATTTAAATCACCGTTATCTACTAACTAATCCCACTTGTATAATATTTGGGAATTTTAAATTCCCATGACCCACCTACCTCGAGTTTACTCTTAGGCTTTCCTACAAGCCTAGCCCCTAATCCTCACATAAACTCCATATAATCATCATTTAATCCTAACATGAAAGTAAAGGCTTCTACTCTCTATAGTCTTCCCTCATTCTCCACATTTTATAGAAATATCCATTTATATATAACTCTAAGGAATTTTAAATTACTTAAAATTAGCTCATTCTTTCTAGAAGTTTTTTCTCTAGAAACTTCCAATGAATATTTAATTCATTATAACATATCCCTCCCTTGTCTATTTAAACAAGCAACTCTTCCATGGACAAACCAATAGATGAAGCTTTAAATTTTCAATCAATCCACACTATTATTGATCAAGTCTTAAATCTAAAATCATGACAAAATTATGAGTGTATTGATACCAATCTAACAAGGAAAAAGATAAGAATCATTGAAACTCCTCTTGAAGATCTTGGAGAGAGGATAAGATAAGAAAGGCACTGGTAAAAATTTACTTATAATTCTTGATTTTCTTCCATAATACCTCCCTTTTATGGTATTATGTTTTGGGTTAAATTTGCTATATATAGTAGTTTTAATTCATAGCTCAAAAATATAATCATACATTAGGTAGGTGATAAAAGTTTTGATGACTATGTCTGTCAAACTCATGACTCTAATAACTTCACTCAATTTTTAATAACCTCACTCTAATCATCAAACAAATTTAGATTTATTACTATTTCCTTAGTTTGGTATCTATATATTAAAATAATAAGGAAAATAATGTGTTTTATATCTTAAATAATGCCAAAGAAGAACTAAGGTACCTTGATATTTATCATGTTCCTCAATGGTGTAAATTATATTTTAAAAAGACTCAAATAATTGTAATAATTGTTGGCCATGAATATTAAAACAATGTAATGTGTCACTAATATGAACTTATATGTTAGAATGAATGCTATAATGATTTCTTGACTTCTCTAAAATGGTTGTAGATGTTCAATAAATTATTATGAAAAATAAAGTCAAGATAATATTTTGATTAGCTTTTAATTGATAACTCATTGAAGCTTAAATGAACTTACATGATTTTATTTTTATAAACATGTTTAATTAAATTAAGACACTATTTGTGTAAACCCTAGCATCTTAAGTTATTCAAGGCCTAGAAGGAAACTGAATGGACAACCAAACATAATACATGAAATATGTTATTATTAAAATTTATATTTAATGTCACATTTTGAAGTACCATATTCAAACCCTAGACATTTAAAATATTTTAAATAAAATGATAGCACTCCACATAGTCACTTTAACAATGCTTGTGATATCATGTAATTTATTAATATCCATGGATATATTCAAAATATTAATAGTAATGAAATAGAAATATTCATTTAAGTACGATGTACTAAAGTTTCATCATGGTACTTATTCTGTGAAGTGATTTTTTTCAAGCAAAATTACTCTAATTCACTTAAAACCTATGATTGATTACCATGGCTCACATTTAGTATATCAAACACTAAGCAATAAAATTAAAATAATCATGTTCAAGTTGATAATATAAAATTAGGTGGTGTTTTATTTAATACAACATGGAAATGAGCTATATTAGGTAGTGACATTTTGCTTCATAGTGATCTAGAACAATGAGGAATAGGTTGGGAAGGAAAAAACCATACAAAACATAAAAGTGATAAAAATTTTCAAGATGAATTGGCTAGAGATGGTGATGGGAATCATAGTTTGACCTAAAAAAATTCTACTAATTTCAAAAAAAAAAAAAAGGTATACCAAAAATGAAGTAGACATACCAAACTACGATCCTTGAAAGAAATATTAAGACATTAAAGAATATGGAAGTGTTGAAATATTACAACATGTAATGGGTGGTGAGACTGGGTGGAAATGATAGGGTATTTCATGTGATACTATATGCTAATGGTCCCATATTATACACCAAACACAGATTTAGGGTCGTGGTTAGATTCATATGTTGACATGTAGGTGACAATAAAATGCCACAATAATCCCTTATCATAGCCTTAATAGTTGTGAAAATCATTAGCATTGTTAATTGCAAATCATGAAAATTGACAATTTTAAGCATGCATGGACACACATAAACACTCTTAACATTGATATTATATAGATTACAAAATAAATAAAAAGATAATTAAAATGTGTTATGAAGATGTTATTATTATAATTACCTGAATGTTATGTGGTTGTGAAACTTGACCTCTAAAATAATCCATTTTCTTTCTTCCCTAGTCAAGTAAATACCCTAATTTATATTCTCTAAAGTCTCATAACAATAATTACTAGATATTGCTTCATCAACTATTGGCAAGGATCAAAACTAACTTATAATTTATATTAGTAAATGAATGGGTTGAAGTAAATAATCTCAATGAACATTATATAATTGTGTTAAGGGTGGTTGAATCATTTATTTTTGAGTAAATATTTATTGGAATATTTGAAAATTTATTTATACTTTTTACATGGTGGAATTTCTTACCATTTTAGTGGCACACCCCTTTAGAAAATGTATATGATCTATTATGTCCAAATATAAAAATTTCATATATCCTTTTAGTGTTTGTGCAACATAAATTTAACATGGATGAATTTTAAGATATAAATTAATAACTATTGAAATTTTTTTAGTGTGTTGGCATCCATTTTTCCAACGTGAATTATTAAAACTTTTTTTTCATTTTCAAATGTAACATGAAGAAAATAAATAAATACATGCAATTAGCATGTTTTGCAAATCTAGTTTATTTCCATTTTAATGAGGTTAAAATGTAGATTACTTTACTTCTTTATTTATTACAATTTGAAGTTATTCAATACATTGTTTATTAAGTGGATAAAACCTATAATTGATTTATTTTTTGTATATTTCCTCATTTCTCTTTTATTCCTGCTTATGATTCACCATCATATGGAGTTTCTTGGTTGGAAGGAGTTATTAATTTACAAACCGTTATCCAACAATATAATGGACATTGATTTAACTAGGTAAAACATTGCCACAAATTGGGAACAAATCAAATATTCATAAACTCCATGGCATATTAAGTGAACAACTATAGAATAAAACAACATTATCGAATCAAGTAATTGTGATAGTGACATTATAGAAAATTTACAAATGGAAATGTAAATTCATAAATGGAAACTAAGACATGAAGGATCTCGAGGGACAAATACTACCATTCTTTTAAGAGAAAATTATAAACATTGAATGTGTGCTCAATGATGAAATTCACTATGAGGGATAACATCTACTCAGTAGTATAAATAATCAATTTCTTGATTTTATCCCTCAACATAACAACAAATATTTTAGTGGTTTCTCAATTATAGTTTTTAGGAACCTAGGACAACTTCACCCATAAATGACATTGATATATGTATGTAGGGAAGTCATTTGGTCACATAATTTGGCATACATTTGACATAGTTGTACTATTTCACACAAGTTTCCATCATCAAGGACATAAAGCAAATGAAATAATTAAAAGGATTCTTTAACCAATATTTAAAATGTACACCACACAATATAAAAATAGAGTATAGTCATGTTAGGAATACTTACATTGATGCCTCCATAATAACTAGAATATTTTAAAATCATTGATACATTTGTATGCAAGTAAATTTTTAAAAAAAAATACATAGAAATAAAATTTTAAAAAACATTAAAAATTGTAATCATAATATGTAAATTAGATCAATTTAGATAATAAGACAAACCTGATGACAATAACCCTAACCTCAAGAGATAACAAGGTATTTGAGGTGATACCATATGGCATGGGCCCCATATTATCCACTAGATATATATTCATAGTGGCAAATGGATTTATGTGTCCTTCAACACCCATTGCAAAGGGGTTTGTAGCTTGTATCTTTAATTTGTCATTTCCTATTGTTGATGACTATGTCTGTCAAACTTGTGACTCTAATAACTTCACTCAATTTTTAAAAACCTCACTCTAATCATAAAACAAAATCATATTTATTATTGTTTCCTTAGTTTGGTATCTATATATTAAAATAATAAGGAAAATAAGGTGTTTTGTATCTTATGTAACACTAGAGAATAGCTAAGGTACCTTGACATTTTTCATGGTCCTTAACAGTGTAAAATATATTTTTAAAAAACTCCAATAATTGTAATAATTTATTGGCCATGAATATTAATACAATGTAATGTGTCACTAATATGCACTTTTATGCTAGAACGAATGTTATAATGATTTATTGACTTCTCTAAAATTCTTGTAGATGTTCAATAAATTCTTATGAAAAATAATTTCAATATAATATTTTGATTACCTTTCAATTGATAACTCATTAAAGCTTAAATTAACTTACTTGCTTCTATTTTTATATACATGTTTAATAAAATTAGGACACTATTTGTGCAAACCCTGGTATCATAAGTTATTCAAGGCCTAAAAAGAGACTGAATGGATAACCAAACTTGATACATGAAATATTTTATTATTATAATTTATATTTAATCTCACATTATAATGTACCATATTCAAACCCTAGACATTTAAATGATTCTAAATAAAATGATAGCACTCCACATAGTCACTTTAACTATCCTTGTGATATTATGTAATTTATTAATATCTATGGCTATATTCAAAGTCTTAATAGTAATGAAATATAAATATTCCTTTTACTACTATGTCCTAAAGTTTCATCATGGTACTTGTTCTGTGAAGTGATTTTTTTCAAACAAATTTACTCAAATTCACTTAAAACTTATGATCGAATACCATGGTTCACATTTTGTATATCAACCATTAGGCAATAACCATAATATAATCATGTTGGAGTTGATAATGGAAAATTAGGTTTTGTGTTATTTAACACAACATGGAAATGAGCTTTGTTAGGTAGTGACATTTTATTTCATAGTGATTTTGACCAATCAAGAATAGCTTGGGAAGGTAAAAACACACAAAACATACAAATAATGAAAATTTTCAAGGTGAATTGGCTAGAGAAGGTTTGGGGAAGCATAGTG
The DNA here is from genome assembly GCA_037957365.1 of Torreya grandis. NCBI lineage: Eukaryota > Viridiplantae > Streptophyta > Pinopsida > Cupressales > Taxaceae > Torreya > Torreya grandis. The sequence goes on from JARHVA010002240.1 coordinate 2,023,384, forward strand.
TGACATAAATAAACTCTACCAAATTCAAAAATAATAATATAATTATACCAAAAATGAAGTATACACACCAAACTAAGATCTTTGAAAGAAATATCAACACATTAAAGAATATGCAAGTGTTGAAATATTACAACGTGTAATGGTTGGTGAGATTGTGTAGAAATGATAGGGTATTTAATTTGATACCATATGCTAATGGCCACATATTATACACCAAACATGGATTTAGGGTGATGGTTACATTTACATGTTGACATGTAGGTGACAACAAGATGCCACAATAATTCCTTATCTTAGCCTTAATAGTTGTGCAAATAATTAGCATTGTTAATTTTAAAGCATTAAAATTGGCCATTTTATGCATGAATAAACACACATAAACACTCTTAAAGGTGATCTTATATAGAATACAAAATAAATAAATAAATAAGATGTGTTATGAAGATGTTAAAGCATTAAAATTGGCCATTTTATGCATGAATAAACACACATAAACACTCTTAAAGGTGATCTTATATAGAATATAGAATAAATAAATAAATAAGATGTGTTATGAAGATGTTAATATTATAATTTCCTGAATGTTGTGTGGTGTTGAAACTTGACCTCTAAAATAATGCATTTTATTTCTTCCCTAGTCAAGTAAATCCCCTACTTTATCTTCTCTAAAGTTTCATAACAACAATTATTATATATTGCTTCATCACATATTGGCAAGGATCAAAACTAACTTGTAATTTATATTAGTAAATGATGGGGTTGAAGTTAATAATCCTAGTGAACACTATCTAATTATTTCAAGGGTGGTCAATTCAATTATATATGAGTAAATATTAATTGGACTATATCAAAATTTATTTATACTTATTACATGGTGTAATTTCTTACCATTTTAGTGACATGCCCCTTTAGAAAATGTATATGATCTATTATGTCCAAATATCAAATTTTCATACATCCATTCAGTTTTAACCGAACATAAATTTAACATGGGTGACTTTGAAGACATAAATTAGTAACTATTGAACCTTTTGTAGTGTGTTGGCATCCCTTTTTCCAATGTGAATTATTATAACTCTTTTTTCATTCTCAAATGTAACATGAAGAAAATAATTAAATACATGTAGTTAACATGTGTTACAAATCTAGGGTTTTTCCATTTGAATGAGGTAAGCATGTAGATTATTACTTCTTTATTTATTAAAATTTTAAGTTATGAAATACGTGTTTTATTATGTGCATAAAACCTATAATTGATTGATTGTTTGTATATTTCCTCATTTCTCTTTCATCCCTATCTATGATTCACCATCATATTGTGCTTCTTGCTTGGAAGGAGCTATTAATTTACAAAACATTCTCCAAAAATACAATGAACATTGGTTTAACTAGGTAAGACAATGCCACACATTGGGAACAAATCAAATATTTCTAAACTCTATGGAATATTAAGTGAATAAATAGAAAATAAAACAACATTATTGAATCAAATAATGGTGATAGTAACATTCAAGAAAATTTACAAATGGAAACTAAGACAAGAAGGATCTTGAGGGATAAATACTACCATTCTGTTAAGAGAAAATGATACACAATGAATGTGTGCTCAATGATCAAATGCGCTATGTAGTCTAACATCTGCTCATCAATATAAATAATTGATTACATGATGTTGTCCTTCATCATAACAATAAAAATTTAAGTGGTTACTTAATTATAGTTTTTGAGGACCTATGACAACTTCCCCCATAAATGACATACATTCATGTATGTGGGGAAGTCACTTGGTCACACACTTTGACATACATTTGACACAGTTGTACTATTGTACACAAATTTCCATCTTCAAGGAAACAAAAAAAATGAAATACTATTAAAAGGATTCTTTAGCCCATATTAGAAATGTAGACCACATAAGATAAAACTAGAGTATACTCATGTTAAGAATAATTACATTCATGCCTCTATAAGAATTAGAATATTTTAAAAACTTGATATATTTGTAACCAAGTAAAAAAAATAAAAATTGCATAGAAATAAAATGTTAAAAAATATGAATGTGTGTGTGTGTGTGTGTGTGTGTGTGTGTGTGTGTGTGTGTGTCACACACATATGTACACACACACAGACACACACATAGACACACACACACACACACACACACACACACACACACAGAGAGAGAGAGAGAGAGAGAGAGAGAGAGAGAGAGAGAGAGAGAGAGAGAGAGAGAGAGAGAGAGAGAGAGAGAGAGAGAGAGAGAGAGAGAGACGTGTGTGTGTGTGTGTGTGTGTGTGTGTGTGTGTGTGTGTGTGTGTGTGTACATATGTGTGTGAGACTATGTGTGTATACATATACATATATGTATATACATATATATTGTGTACACACACACACACACACACACACCCCTTCTAGTGTTCCTTGAACTATCAGAGCAAATTCTAATAATATTGTTCTTACATTAAAAATTGGAAAAGATGTTTTGGGATTTAATTTGTATCTTGACACCATATAAAACTAATTTTTCTTTTAATTTTTTAATAATAAAATTAAAATCATAATTGTTGGACAATAACATAAACACTATCTTCATTTAATTTAAATGGTAGATAAAAGTTATTGTTAAAAATAAGTTACTTTTAAAAACTTGTCAAAATGTATTTTTCAAACATATATTTTTTTTTTATTAGATATTACGCTGGCATTGAATGGGTAGTGAGATAGATTTTAACAAAAGGCACTGAAGGAGGGATCTAATGTTAAGGGTTACTATCTCTGTAAATTTCATAAATACAATTTTTTTTAATTAGAAATATATTATTTTTGTTTAAAAATAATATTCCTAAAATTTATAAGTAAAAATTACTTTGGAAATGACTTTTTAATTTAAAAAAAATATATAAATTACTTTTAAAAAAATATACCAAAATAAAATTAATTTGAATTTTTAACTAGTTATTATAGTTACCAATAATTCCCTCTAAATGAAATATTCTAATATTTTATTGACAACATTTAACATAGTAAAATAATTCATAAGACATCTTTAAAAAACTCAATCTTTTTAAATTGAAAAATTATTTTCCACAATATTTAGAATGTACATAATAATCATAATCGGAAGCTCCTAAATTTTCTCAATAGTACTTCCTTAAAACGGACTTACCTAAGTCGATTTCAATGCACGTATTAAAATATCGAGATTCGAACCGACCATTGAACGAGGAATAATTGCCTGAATTTTCCATGAAAACTTTATTCAAAGTCGTGAATTAGCAGACCCGCCGTAAACAAGTTAATATCATGAGACAAATTAATTAATATCTTTAACAAAGATTTCAACAGATTGAAATAATCGAAAATAAACTATTTTTCTATAAGGAAAGGGTCCCAGCATGAAAAATAAGCTTAGTGTGTAGGCCCTCCGTATAATTAGGCCATCTTTACAGACGGTGGAGTGCATTGTATCTAAACATTTAAAATGCACCACAAGAAAAGTTTATGAAAATTTTGTTCGCTCTTCATTTTCCATACACGATGAGGCCACCAGATAGAAAGCTGTCACGAGGTTAGACTTTCTCTAACCTGTGTGGTGCTCGGTCCCTCTCATATATATAAAAGTATTTTATCGTGTTATAGTTAATTCTAAAAAAAATTAATTGTGATAATTAAATTAAATATCAAAGTTTATTAGAGATTTTATTCTTTTGTGGTCCATAAAAATTAGATTAAAATTCTTGAAAATAATGTGTGTACCTTTTTTTTTTTTTCAATTTTCAGGGATACCAACCCCTATTTATTATTAGGAAAAATAAATTTATACAAGGACATAATGTATTACCTCGCCTAAATTTATTTAGTCTTAGACAATGTTTGAATTACGAATCAGGGTTGGGCTCGTAAATATATCATTTGTTCAGGATTATTATCATATTTTGTTTTATATATCATATGGCAACATTACATTGTATTAATTGAAAAAGATAATTATTATTGTTATAATAAATAAGAATTTGGTCAATAAAATTTATTTCTATCTCTTGATACCATAGTGGCATTGTGACGAATTTAGTGCATGTGAAGGAAATAGGGGTTTCCCATAAGTTGATATCATATTATATAATGATTATGAGATTAGTTGATTTGATTTTCATTTAGTCCATTGAACTTTTATTGGATTCGATGCGATACAAACATGATCTTCAACCAAGGATAAGTATAATAAGTATAGATCTTGATAATAAATAAGTTATGAGGTTCATCTTAAGTGTAACTGAATATATGGCAAGTTAGATCCCTGATAGTAATTGCCTTATGCCTATATAACATTAAAAATAAGAAATTTTAGTTTTCGAGGACTATTGTTAATGTGTACATATAAAATAAACAAAGTGATTAGAGAATACAAGGGCCATACACACACACACATTAAAATAAAATAAAATAAAATAAATAATTAAATATTGAAAATTAACAATAATGTGTAAAATAATATTTATATGCAACTTAATGGTATTAATAGAAAATATTGAAGCTATAAATAATGAAATGAAGTACCCATTCAAAGATACAATGGTTGGTAATTTTCAATTAACAAGTAGGATAAGAGTATTCAAAGGAAGATAGTCATTGTAGAATAGATGACAAACCTGTAACAAGTTTTTCATAAAGCAACCACCCTATGCCCCGCATAGAATGTTGATAATGAGAAAGTGGACTATAACAAGAAACACAAGAGATAAATGATAAAAGTAAATTTATACAAGATGTAAAATGGCTAAAAGAAGATGAAAGTACATACAATTTGTAAGACAAGATTGGGAATCACAAAATGCAATGTCAACTAACCCTCTAACCTATCAAAAAATAAATTAAATTAGAATAAATTATAGAAACAACAAATCATACGCTCAAGGTATAACATGTGTCATAATATGGGATTTATTTTCATTAATTCAAATTATTTATATCAATAAATTATCACAAGGACTAATTGTCAAAGGAGAGGAAGATGATATATAGAAGGCAATCCTTTCAAGCAACATGAGCCACAATATGGGATTTATTTTGATTAGTTCAAAATATTTATAGAAATAAATTATCACTAGGACTAATTTTGAAAGGAAAGGAATACGATATATAGAAGGCAATCCTTCAAAGGAATAACATAATTTTTCTCTTGGAGAGAGTTTTACACAAATAAACACATAATTATATAAAGAGACAAGTGGTTTAATAAACAGAGTGACATTTGATAACGGGAGGAAGTTTTTGAGTTAGTTAGAATGAGGAAAATTGATCTAAAACTCAAAAGTTTTGACTAACAGATATTTCAATAACATGAAAAAAAATAGTAACAATGATTTCTCTGAGAAGAGATGTTTTATTACTCAAGATTGCAAATACAACCATATGTTTATCTCTAGAAAGAGATGTCTGATTTCTATTTCAAGTTACATCTTCATTTATAGACATTTTGAAGGCAGGATGAGGATGTGAAAGGTCACCAATCTCAAGGGAGATTAAGTGGTTTGACTTTCATGATTTACAATAATATAGAATTTGAGGAATTACTATTTTTAGACTACACTACTAAAATTAAAATTAGGGGGAATTATGTCAGGTTTTTAGGGGTCAAAATTGATTTATCAAAATTTTATGCCATCTCAAAGTGTTCTTCTTAGTCCTCACTTTCCAATGGTTGAAATGGGGAGTCAATCAGAGATATGGTGCAAAAGTTATGGCTCCTAGAAGTTTCATCATCAATTGAGGTAGAACCATCACTCGAATTGTCATCTAAATTATTTTTTGGATCATTCCTCCCTACTTGAGAAGTAATGGTACCTATTTTGTCAATATTTCTCATCAAGTGTGGTAGTTGTGTCTTAATTTGATTCTCTATTAGCCACTCATCTTGGTGGCTAAGTTGCCCCCTTATGACTACCTGATAAAATAGAATAGAGCATCATCTTATTATATTCATCCAGGTGTCCATAATTTGATCCTCCTACATTAGAGAAAAACTCTGTGGATCAAGTTCATCAATAGCTAGTTATTCTACTACGACTGAAGTGTCCAACAGAGGTGTATAATATGGTTTGAGGAGCTTCATATTGAATATTGGATGTAGACCAAGGTAGGCTGGTAGGTTCAACTCAAAAGCATTTTCTCCAACTTTTATGATGATGGTGTAGGGACCATATTTCAAAGGCTAAATTTTTATATGTGGGCCTACGAGTCATTCCTTTTGAAGTTGCAATCAAACCTTGTTACCCATAATAAAATGATGTACAGTCCTATGTTTTTCATGGTATTGCTTATACTTATGATTAATCTTCTCCAAGATGTTATGAACCTATTGTTGGATGTGTTGCATTTGTTCAATGAACTTTATTATTTTTTCTACCTTAGATCTCTCATAAGGTGTGTATTCTATGGTGGATAATTAAATGGCTATATCAATTGGTGTCATAGGTTGGAACCTGAAGCATACCTAGAATGGATTATGATTTGTCAAGCTATGCAAGTCTCGATTGTATTCATGTTATATAAAAATAAGCCCCTCATCCCATGTGTGTGGATGTTTGGAGTGATACATCTGAGTCCTGTAAACAATCAAGTGGTTCACCACTTTTGTCTGACCATCAGTGTGTGGATGGAAGGCTGTAGACTTCATTAGCTTGGTATCCATCATTTTCCATAGAGTGGACCAGAAGATGCTCAGGAACCTACTATCTCTATATGAGACAATGTTTTAGGGAGACCAAAATGGAGCCATACATGATTGAAACATAGTTGAGTAGTTTCTTTAGCAGATATATTTTCTTACAAGCAATCATGATAGCTATTTTTGAAAAATGATCAACTACAACAAAAATGCAGTCCTTGCCATGTTTCAAATTGGATAAACATGAGAAAAAATACATTGAAATAGATTCCCATGGCCTAGTTAGTTCTAGATATGGCATGTACAATCTTTACTTCTTATTTCTTGGCTTGGCTATCACACATGGGGTACAAGATTTGAGGTACCTTTCCACATATTTTCACATATGGGGATAGTAGAAGTGTTTTTGAAGAACTGCCAATGTTTTCTCTACACCAAAGTGTCTAGCTATTCTACTAAAATGTGATTCCCATATCTTTTTTTGTTGCTTTGTAGCTAGAATATAGATGTGCCCATGTGATAGAGGACATTATTTTGAAAATATAAATTAGAAACATGTTTACCTTTTTGAAGCATGTGATATGTATTAGCAAAGGTAGGATCTGCTTCATATAGAGCACCCCAAGTGGCAGTCTCATGTATACACAAGTCAAAAACTATTGTGATTACAGTGGGTGGCTCAGGTAATCTATGGCCATATTTGAACTCCCCTTTTTCTATTTGATTATCAAATATAATTGATGTAGATATGTGGCCCACTTTTGGTGTGTCTTATTTCATAGTTTGATCTACATCCAAATGAATTCCAGTGGTCTATGGTTGGTGTAGATGACAATCTCTTTCCCTAAGATGTAGTGTTTCCATTGTTTGCATGCTTAAAAAATGAAATAGTGCTCCTTGTCATATGTCAGGTATTTGTTGACTATATCATTGAAAGTTTCACTATGATATATAATAAGATGGCCATGTTGCATGATTATAGCTCCCATGGCATATTCAGATGCATCTATCATCAACTCGAAAGGTTGATGAAAATCTAGCAAGACAAGAATAGATGCTAAGAAAAGTCTATTCTTCAAATTCTCAAATTCCCTTTGTTATATTTTTCCCTAGTAAAATGTAGATTTAGCTCCTTCTTTAGTCAATTAGGTTAGTGGCCAAGCAACATCTGAAAATCAAAGAACAAACCTATGATATAAATTTGAAAGACCCAAGAAGCTATGAAGTTCTATGAGGGTCTTTGGTGTAGGCAATTCTCAAATAACCTATATTTTCTCTAGATCAACATGGACCCCTTCCCCATTCACAACGTACCCTAAGTACTAAATTATTTTCATCTTGAATGTGTATTTGTCGAGCTTTGCATACAACTTGTGCTATCTAAGAGTTTGAAGCACCTTATAAACATGTTATAGATGTTACTCCCATGTTTTATTATAGATGAATATGTCATCCTAGTAAACAACCATGAATGAGTTGGTGAAGGGTTACATGATGTCATCCATCATCTCATGAAAGTTAGAGGTACATTAGTCAAGCCAAAAGGCATACCAGCCATTTGAAGAGCCCCTCCTTATATTTGAATGCAGTCTTTTAGACATCAGTGGGATCAATGGGAATTTGGTGATAGCTAGATTTGAGATTGATTTTGGTAAAGAAATTCACACCAAAAAGTTGGTCTAGTAGGTCATAAATCCTAGGGAGTGGTAGTGATTCTTCACAGTGATTTTATTCATGGCTTGATAGTAAATGCAAAGCCTCAAACTTCTATCTTTTCTTGTTGTCAGAATAATCAAGCTACCATAGGGTGAAGAGCTTGGCTTGATGTGACCCTTTTGAATCAATTCTTGAATCTACCTTTTTATCTCATCATTCTCTAAAATTGAGTTATGATACACAAGATTATTTAGCAAAGATGATCCTGGGATCAAATCAATAGAATGTTTTATCTGAAATTGAAGTGGAACTCCCATGAGTGACTTGAATGAGTCCTCATTTTCTCCCATGATTTGTCCCATCTATTCTTGTTATTGTGTTGATTGTGTAGTCAGGACTACAACATCAGCCTTCTTAGATTTTTATGGTTTAACCACCATTAAAATGAATTACTTTGTCTTCTCCACTAATATCACACATTGCTTGGCACTAATTAGGGAGATAGATGTGGGAGGTGATACCTCAGGTACCTTGTAGCACCACGTTCCAAGAGTGGGGGTGATTCTGCAGGTTCATGATTCATAGAAGCCATGTCAATCATATGTAAATGGCTAACCAAGGAGTACATCATAAACATCTAGATTGACTACATCACACAAGACATCATCTTAGAAAAGTTTTATTGCATATGAAAGAAGACACTGATGGGTGATATGAAGGTCTCTCCCTGGGCTCAACCATTTAATCTTGTATGGCTTTGGGTGAGGCTTCATCGATAGATTTAGACTTTTCATAACTTTATATGAGATTAAATTATTTTGACTCCAACTATAAAGAATAAAATGTAGAGGCTTACCTTTTACCCATAATTTAGACTGAAACAAACTTTCCTTATCATTTGGCCTTTCTTTACGGGTCTATGATAAAGCAATGATGGTATTGGGCTCAGCATCTACAATCTCTTCTTTATCCTCTTTGACTACAAGGTGTGTATGAGATAGAGTAGTAGATGTTGAGTATTGTGACTTAGAAAGTAGTGACTTGATGGCTTGACATTCTTCCTTGGAGTGAGTTCTGTTTTTGTGGTAATCACATCATTTTTTAGTCTTCCTATTTTTGGGTTTCTTATCTTTAAACTCTGTTTACTTCTAATTTTGGACTTGTATTTGACCTTTCTTATCACTTTTCCATTTCAAAGGATAACTCTTCATATTCTTTCTTCCATTATTTTACTCAATTTTCACTATGAACTTATATGCCTCACTGAGGGCTTCCAAATTGAAGTATTCCATTTCCCCCATATGTACCATAATAGTCTATCATAATATTTGAGAATATTATGTTTCTCACTTTCTTGGATGATCAATCTCATAGATATAGAATTATAAATGTCAGTATAATCTTCAATAGATTGGTCCTTACCTTGGTCAAGTTGTTGCCACTGTATATACAAATCATCATATACTCTAATGGGATAGTATTCTTCCTTTATCACTTCCATGAAATCATTTTAGATAGGTTCTACCTCAAGGCAAATGTCATCTGTAATGAACCTCTTTTTTTACACTTCCCAGAAATTTTCCATGGGCAATGATGCTTTCAAAAGAGCAAAAGTGATCTTTTCTCCATTAGTGAATTTATTTATAGGAAAGTAGGAAGACAATTGATTCAAACAATTTTCTACTACATCGGCATTGATTTTACCTTCAAATTTAGGGATATCAAAATTCACCTAAACCTTGAAGGGTGTTCTACCACTAAAAGGATGTTCCATGGATGAGGGAATTTAACGTCAAGATTTGTTGGAGAATTTGGGTGAATTATTAAAACATCTACACTTGTTGCCATTAGAGGGATTTATTCACCATTTCCTTTAAGGGATCATATGTCTCAGTTTCATCCACCATTTGAGGTCATTTGGAGTGAATAGGTGGATAGTTTGGAGTCTCTATTGTTTTCCACCGAAGCTTCTTGTAGCCTAACCTCCTTCTCAAGATCATACACTCTCAAGACAAATTTATCTAATACCACTAATCCAAAATTTAGAAGTTTTGATTAACAGATATTTCAAGAACATAATTATAACATAGTAATAATGATTTCACTAAGAAGTGTTGTTTTATTACTCAAGATTGCAAATACAACCATATGCTTATCTCTAGGAAGAGATGTCTAATTCATATTTAGGATTACATCTTTATTTATACACATTTTTAAGGTAGGAGGAGGATTTGGAAGGTCACCAATATCGAAGAAGATTAAGTGGTTTGACTTCCATGATTTACAACAATACAAAATTTAAGAAATTATTATTTTTAGAAACATACTATTTTTAAATTACACTATTAAAATTAAAATTTGGGACACTTCCATTGGGTTTTTTGGGGTGAAAACCAACCAAAAATAACTCCATTCCATCTAAACATGTTTTCCTCATTCTTATCTTTCCAACGGTTCAAACAGGGAGTCAATCAGAGCTATGGTGCAAAAGTCATTGCTCCTGAATGTTTCATCATCAATTGAGGTAGAACTATCATCCGAATTGTTATTTGAATTGTTTCTTAAATAAAAAAAATTATCCATTATGAAAGATTTACATCAACATGTGATATCATTATGATTAGATATTGATCCACTTTTGTTAATACATACATAGTTTTGTAGTAATAGAATGTTTAGATAGATAAATTTTCATTTGAAATTAGGTTTTGGTAGTATTATTGAATGCATTAGATCCCAATTAGATCAACCACACATATTTTTTGGCAAATGGAAATTAGTGTAGTTTTGTTAAATGATTTGGTGCTCTTCGAAGATAAGATAATTCAATACAAAATCTTACAAATACAAATGATTTTCCATACACGATGAGGCCACCAGATAGAAAGCTGTCACGAGGTTAGACTTTCTCTAACCCATGTGGCGCTCGGTCCCTCTCATATATATAAAAGTATTTTATCGTGTTATAGTTGATTCTCAAAAAAGTTAATTGTGATAATTAAATTAAATATCAAATTTTATTAGAGATTTAATTCTTTTGTGGTCCATAAAAATTAGATTAAAATTCTTGAAAATAATGTGGCTACTTGTTTTTTTATCTCAATTTTCATGGATACCAACCCTTATTTATTATTAGGAAAAATAAATTTATACAAAGACATAATGTATTACCTCACCTAACTTTATCTAATCTTAGACAAACTCTGAATTACAAATCAGGTTTGGGCTCGTAAATATATCATTTGTTCATGATTATTATCATATTTTGTTTTATATATAATATGGCAACATTATATTGTATTAATTGAAAAAGATAATTATTATTGTTATCAATAAATTTTATTTCTATCTCTTGATACCATAGTGGCATTGTGACGAGTTTAGTGCATGTAAAGGAAATAGGGGTTTCCCATAAGTTGATATCATATTATATAATAATTATGAGATTAGTTGATTAGATTTTCATTTAGACTATTGAATTTTTATTGGATTCGATGCGACACAAGCATGATCTTCAACCAAAGATAATTACAATATGTATAGATCTTGATAATAAATAAGTTATGAGGTTCATCTTAAGTGTAACTGAATATATGGCAAGTTAGATCCCTGATAGTAATTGCCTTATGCCTATATAACATTAAAGATAAGAAATTTTAGTTTTCAAGGACTATTGTTAATGTGTGCATATAAAGTAAACAAAATAATTAGAGAATACAAGGGCCACACACACACACACACACACACACACATTAAAATAAAATAAAATAAAATAAATAAATAAATATTGAAAATTAACAATAATATGTAAAATAATATTTATATGCAACTTAATGGTATTGATAGAAAATATTGAAGCTATAAATAATGAAATGAAGTTCACATTCAAAGATACAATGGTTGGTAATTTTCAATTAACAAGTAAGCTAAGTGTATTCAAAGGAAGCTAGTCATTGTAGAATAGATGACAAACCTATAACAAGTTTTTCATAAAGCAACCACCATATGCACTACATAGAATGTTCATAATCAGAAAGTGGACTATAACAAGAAACACAAGTGATAAATGATAAAATTAAATTTATAAAAGATGTAAAATGGCTAAAAGAAGATGAAAGTACATACGATTTGTAGGACAAGATTGGGAATCACAACATGCAATGTCAATTGATCCTATAACCTATCAAAAAATAAATTAAATTAGAATAAATTATAGCAACAACAAATCATACGATCAAGGTATAACATGTGTCATAATATGGGACTTATTTTCATTAATTCAAAATATTTATATCAATAAATTATCACAAGGACTAATTTTTAAAGGAGAGGAAGATGATATATAAAAGGCAATCCTTTAAAGCAACATGAGACACAATATGGGATTTATTTTTATTAGTTCAAAATATTTATAGCAATAAATTATCACTAGGACTAATTTTGAAAGGAGAGGAATACGATACATAGAAGGCAATCCTTCAAAGGAATAACATTATTTTTCTCTTGGAGATAGTTTTACACAAATAAACACATAATTATATAAAGAGACAAGTGGTTTGAATAAATAGAGTGACATTTGATAAAGGGAGGAAGTTTTTGACTTAGTTACAATGAGGAAAATTGATCCAAAACTCAGAAGTTTTGACTGACAGATATTTTAATAACATGAAAATAACACAGTAACAATGATTTCTCTGAGAAGAGATGTTTTATTTCTCAAGATTGCAAATACAACCATATGCTTATCTCTAGAAAGAGATGTCTGATTTCTATTTCAAGTTTCATCTTCATTTATACACATTTTAAAGGTAGGAGGAGGATGTGAAAGGTCACCAATATTGAGGGAGATCAAGTGGTTTGACTTTCATGATTTACTATAATATAGAATTTGAGGAATTACTATTTTTAGACTACACTACTAAAATTAAAATTTGGGGGAATTCCATTAGGTTTTTAGGGGTCAAAACTCATTTATCAAATTTTTTTGCCATCTCACAATGTTCTTCTCAGTCTTAGCTTTCCAATGGTTCAAATGGGGAGTCAATCAGAGATATGGTGCAAAAGTTATGGCTCCCAGAAGTTTCATCATCAATTGAGGTAGAACCATCACTCGAATTGTCATCTGAATTGTTACTCAAATCATTCCTCCCTCCTTGAGAATCAATAGTACCTATTGTGTCAGTATTTCTCATCAAGTGTGGTAGTTGTGTCTCTATTTGATTCTCTGTGAGCCACTCATCTTGGTGGCTAAGCTACCCCTTTATGACCACCTGATAAAAATGAATCGAGCATCCTCTTATTGTCTTCATCCAGGTTTCCATAATCTAATCCTCCTGCATTGGATAAAAACTCTATGGATCAAGTTCATCAATATCTAGTTATTCTGCTACAACTGAAGTGTCCAACAGAGGTAGATGATATGGTTCGAGGAGCTCCATGTTGAATATTCGATGCAGACCAAGGTAGGTTGGTAGGTTCTACTCAAAAGCATTTTTTCCAAATTTTCTTGTGATGGTGTAGGGACCATATTGCAAAGGCTAAATTTTTATATGTGGGCCTGTATGTCATTCCTTTTGAAGTCGCAACCAAACCTTGTTACCCATAATAAAATGATGTACTGTCTTATGTTTTTCATGGCATTGCTTATACTTCTGATTAATCTTCTCCAAGATGTCATGAACCTATTGTTGGATGTGTTGCATTTGTTCAATGAACTTTATTATTTTTGCTATCTCAGATCTCTCATAAGGTGTGTATTCCATGGTGGATAATTAAATGGCTATATCAATTGGTGTCATATGTTGGAACTTGAAGCATACTTAGAATGGATTGTGCCTGGTCAAGCTGTGAGGGCCTAATTTTATCCATGTTGTATAAAAGTAATCCCCTCATCCCATGTGTGTGGATGTTTGGAGTGATACATCTGAGTCATGTAAATAATCAGGTGGCTCACCACTTTTGTCTAACCATTAGTGTCTGGATGGAAGGCTGTAGACTTCATTAGCTTGGTATCCATTATTTTCCATAGAGTGGACCAAAAGATGCCTAGGAACCTACTATCTCTATATGAGACAATGGAATTATGAAGACCAAAATGGAGCCATACATGATTAAAATATAGTTGAGTAGTTTCTTCAATAGATATATTTTTCTTACAAGCAATCATGATACCTATTTTTCAAAAATGATCAACTACAACAAAAATATAGTCCTTGCCATGTTTCAAATTGGGTAAACTTGAGAAAAAATCCATTGAGATAGACTCACATGGCTTGGTTGGTTTTATAAATGGCATGCACAATGTTTACTTCTTATTTCTTGGCTTGGATATCACACATGGGGTACAAGATTTGAGGTACCTTTCCACATCTTTTCACATATGGGGATAGTAGAAGTGTTTTTGAAGAACTACCAATGTCTTCTCTACACCAAAGTATCCAGCTATTCTACTAAAATGTGCTTCCCATATCTTTTTTTGTTGCTTTCTAGCTAGAATATAGATGTGACCCATGTGACAAAGGACATTATTTTGTAAATGGAAATTAGAAACATGTTTACCTTTTTGAAGCACCAAATATTTATTAGCAAAGGTAGGATCTGCTTCATATAGAGCACCCCAAGTGGCAGTCTCATGTCTACACAAGTTAAGAACTATTTTTATTATAGAAATTAGAAGGCAGCTCAGATAATCTATGGCCATATTTGAGATCCCCTTTTTGTGTTTAATTATCAAATATAATTGATTTAGATATGTGGCCCACTTTTGGTGTCTATTATTTCACAGTTTGATCTATATCTGGATGAATTCCAATGGTCTATGGTTGGTGTAGATGACCATCACTTTCCTTAAGATGTAGTGTTTCCATTGTTTGAAAGCTTACCAAATGACATAGTGCTCCTTGTCATATGCTAGGTATTTATTGATTATATCAATGGAAGTTTCACTATGATATATAATAAGATGGCCATGTTGCATGATGATAGCTCCCATGGCATATTCAAATGCATCTATCATCAACTCAAAAGGTTGATGAAAATTTGGCAAGACAAGAATAGATGCTAAACAAAGTCTATTCTTCAAATTCTCAAATTCCCTTTATTTTATTTTTCCCTACTAAAATCTAGATTTAGCTCTGCCTTTTCTAAATTGGGTTAGTGGCCAAGCAACATGTGACAATCAAAGAACAAACCTATGATAGAAATTTTCAAGACCCAAGAAGCTATGAAGTTTTGTGAGGGTCCTTGGTGTACGCCATTCTCGAATAACTTGAATCTTCTCTAGATCAACATGGACTCCTTCCCCATTCACAACATACCCTAGGTAGTGAATTGTTTTCATCCTAAATGTGCATTTTTCAAGCTTTGCATACAAATTATGCTATCGAAGAGTTTGAATCACCTTATGAACATGTTATAGATGTTACTCCCATGTTTTACTATAGATGAGTATGTCATCCTAGTAAATAACCATGAATGAGTTGGTGAAGGGTCACATGATGTCATCCATCATCATCATGAAGGTTATAGGTACATTAGTCAAGTGAAAAGGCATACCAACCATTCAAAGAGCCCCTCCTTAGATTTGAATGCAATCTTCCAAACATCAGTGGGATCAATGGAAATTTGGTGATAACCAAATTTGAGATCAATTTTGGTAAAGAACTTCACACTACAGAGTTGGTCTAGTAGGTCATAAATCTTAGGGAGGGGGGTAGCAATTCTTCATAGTGATTTTATTCATGGTTTGATAGTAAATGCAAAGCCTCAAAGTTATATCTTTATTTATTTTTAGAATAATCAAGCTACCATAGGGTGAAGAGCTTGGCCTGATGTGACCCTCTTGAATCAATTCTTGAATATACTTTTTTATCTCAGCATTCTCCAAAATTGATCTATGATACACAAGATTGTTTGGCAAAGATGATCCTGAGATCAAATCAATAGAATGTTTTATCTGGAAGTGAAGTGGAACTCCCATGGGTGAATTGAATAAGTCATCATATTCTCCCATGATTTGTCCCATCTATTCTTGTTATTGTATTTATTGTGTATTCAGGACTGCAACATCAGCCTTCTTGGATTTTTATGATTTAACCACCATCAAAATAAATTACTTTATCTTCTCCACCAATATCTTACATTACTTGGCACTAATTAGGGAGAAATATGTGGGAGGTGATACCTCTGGTACCTTGTAGCACTATGTTCCAAGAGTGAGGGTGATTCTTCAGGGTCGTGATTCATAGATACCATGTCGATCATATATAAATAGCTGACCAAGGAGTACATCATAAACATCTAGATTGACCACATCACACAAGACTTCATCTTAGAAAGGTTTTATTTCATATGAAAGAAGAAACTGATGGGTGATACAGAGGTCTCTCCCTGGGCTCAACCATCCAATCTTGTATGGCTTTGGGTGAGGCTTCATGGATAGATTTAGACTTTTCATAACTTTAGATGAGATTAAATTCTTTTGACTCCCACTATAAAGAATAAAATGTAGAGTCTTACCTTTTACCTATAATTTAGAGTGAAACAACTTTTCCTTATCATTTGGACTTTCTTTATGGGTCTACGATGAAGCAACGATGGTATCGGGCTTAGCATCTATAATCTCTTCTTTATCCTCTTTGACTACAAGGTGTGTATGAGACAGAGTAGTAGATGTTGAGTATTGTGACTTAGAAATTAGTGACTTGATGGATCGACATTCTTATTTGGAGTGAGTTCCATTTTTGTGGTAATCACATCATTTTTTAATCTTCCCCTTTTTATGTTTCTTATCTTGAAACTCCTTTTACCTCTAATTTTGGACTTGTATTTGACCTTCCTTATCACTTTTCCATTTCAAAGGCTGACTCTTCATATTATTTCTTCCATTCTTTTGCTCAATTTTCACTTTGAACTTATATGCCTCACCGAGGGTTTTTGAATTGAAGTATTCCATTCCCCCCCATATGTACCATTATAGTATGCCATGATATTTGAGAGTCTTATGTTTCTCACTTTATTGGATGATAAATATCATAGATATAGAATAAAAAATGTCAATATAATCTTCAACAGATTGGTCCTTACCTTGGTGAAGTTGTTGCCACCATATGTATAAATCATCATATACTCTAATGGGATAGTATTCTTCCTTTATCACTTCCATGTTATCGTCCTAGATATGTTCTACCTCAAGGCCAATGTCATCTGTACCAAACCTCTTTTTTACACTTCTAACCAATTTTCCATGGGTAATTATGCTTTCAAAAGAGCAAAAGTGATCTTTTCTCCATCAGTGAATTTATTTATAGAAAAGTAGGAAGACAATTGATTCAACCAATTTTCTACTACATCAGCATTGATATTACCTTAAAATGTAGGGATATCAAAATTCACCTAAACCTTCAAGGGTGTTGGGGCACTAAAATGATGTTCCATGGATGAGGGAATTTACCATCAAAATTGTTGGAGAATTTGGGTGAATTATTGAAACATCTACACTTATTGTCATTAGAGGGATTTATTCACCATTTCTTTTAAGGGATCATATGTCTCAATGCCATCCACCATTTGGGGTCATGTATGTCTCAGTGTCATCCACCATTTGAGGTCATTTGGAGTGAATAGGTGGATAGTTTGGATTCTCTGTTGTTTTCCACCCAAGCTTCTTGTAGCTTAACCTCCTCCTCAAGATCATACACTCTCAAGACAAATTTATTTGATACCATTGATTCAAAATTAAGAATTTTTGATTAACAAATATTTCAAGAACATAAGAATAACATAGTAATAATTATTTCTCTTAGAAGAGATGTTTTATTACTCAAGATTGCAAATACAACTATATGCTTATCTCTAAGAAGAGATGTCTGATTTATATTTAGGATTACATCTTCATTTATACACATTTTGAAGTTATGAGGAGGATTTTGAAGGTCACCAATCTCGAAGAAGATTAAGTGATTTGACTTTCATGATTTACAAAAACACAAAATTTAAGGAATTACTATTTTTATAAACTTACTATTTTTAAATTACACTATTAAAATTGAAATTTGGGACACTTCCATTGGGGTTTTAGGGGTCAAAAACCACCAAAAATAACTCCATACCATCTCAACATATTTTCCTCATTCTTATCTTTCCAATGGTTCAAACAGGGAGTCAATCGGAGCTATGGTATAAAAGTTATGGCTCCTGAAAGTTTCATCATCAATTGGGGTAGAATTGTCACCCAAATTGTCATTTGAATTGTTGCTTAGATAAAAAAAAAATATCCATTATGAAACATTTACATTGACATGTGATATCATTATGATTAGATATTGATCCACTTTTGTTAATGCATACATAGTTTTGTAGTAATCGAAAGTTTAGATAGATAAATTTTCATTTGAAATTAGGTTTTGGTAGTATTATTGAATGCATTAGATCCCAACTAGATCAACCACACATATTCTTTGGCATATGGAAAGTATTGAAGCTTTGTTAAAAGATTGGGTGCTCTGCCAAGCTAAGATAATTTATTACAAAATGTTACAAATACAAATGATAGAGTAGCAATATGGATTCCTTAGTTTTAGCTTATGGATTACATACAAATATTGTGTGGTTGATTTGGTGGATCATACTCTTATCATCTCATAACCTGTATTGAATGATGAACATGATGGACATTGTTGATTAATAAATAAGAATTGATAAACAACTACATAATTCTAACCTAAAGGCCCTCCTTTAATTTCCTTAAAAAGTATGATATGCTAAAGGGAAATAAGAATATTGATTTGACTAATCATGTCGTTAGTTATAGCATGTTTTCATTATCCTCTTTGAGGTATGGATTTTTTATGATGTATCACATAGTTCAATCCCATTATTT
The DNA here is from genome assembly GCA_037957365.1 of Torreya grandis. Taxonomy (NCBI): domain Eukaryota; kingdom Viridiplantae; phylum Streptophyta; class Pinopsida; order Cupressales; family Taxaceae; genus Torreya; species Torreya grandis. Next base: position 2,042,589 of record JARHVA010002240.1, read on the forward strand.
AACTAAAGATATGAATGACCACTTCTTATTCTTAGGAAAAAATAAGAGAAAAAAAGATTATATCTTGAATTCTACTTTCTTAAGAATCAAAAAATACTATAATCTATAAGAATGCAAGTAATTTAACTGAAATGCCTTGAATCTTGAAACACTATGTTAAAATATAATTCATTAATCAATATGGTAAGGAACCATTTTTGTTCTGGTCTGTAGTGAGTTACATTGGTTAATATATAATTTATCCTATACTTTCTTGATGTGTCTAACGAACATCCAATTTATGCAAAGGGAGATATGTGGCAGTCTAATATAAACCTACTTAAATAAATTACCTAGTCTCATATATAGACAATGATTAATTTAGACACCTACTTATAAACTAATGTTTTATGTAATATCAAAATCTTGGTTCTTTGTGCAAGCATAGATACTTGTCTCTTTAACTATAAAACCTTATATCCTCTTTTGACATAAAGTATATCTAAAAAAAAGGATGGGAAATATGGGTTGGGCTGACCCGAACCACATGACACTAAGTGGCTAGGTGTTGCATACATTTACTAAACTCAAGAAAGTCTTAATCCCTAAGTTTCTCTCTTGGTTAGGTGTATTTTAGGTATAGTTTTTTGATCTCTTGCATAATTATCCTTATAAGGTGTCCCTAGTTATTTCATCAAAAATCATAACACCTACTTAAAAACCAATGTTTTATGTAATATTAGAAGCTTTTGTCTTTGTGAAAGTATACATACTTGTGTCTTTCACTTTAAAACCTTATATCCTCTTTTGACACAAAGTCTACATTAAAAAGAGGATGGGAAATATCGCTCGAGATAACCCTAACCACATGAAACAGAGTAAATAAGTGTTTCATACATATACTAAACTCATAAAAGTTCTTAAACCCTAAGTTTCGACCTAGATATAGAAGGATAATCACTTGACCGGGGTTCGAACCTTAGAGATCAAATTGACATAAAACATATCACTATATTATACTTTCAAAAAAAAATTATGTGGCTATCACATTAAAAATATTGAGCACTTATTTCATAATTTTTATTGTAATTAAAAATATTTAACATGTTTTCATAAGAAAAAGAGAGTATTTTAGGTATTTGATAAATCAAACTTAATCGTTAATATTTATGAAATAAATAAGCCAATGGAATTTCTTGTTAATATTGACTTTACTATTTTTTAAATGGATAAAATGTTGTTGCTTTCTATATAGTAATGTATCATATGGTCTTCCAAATTTAATTCAAAATCATAAAATGAAGTAATAAAATGTTATTATTTGATATATCATGTATGATATGGTCTTTTGAATTTAATTTGAAATGATATTTATTTTAAATAAAATATTTATTATATATATTTTTTTAATAATAATGTGAGTTAGATTATATTTTTAGAAAATATTTATTTTTTATACTATCCATTAAATTATAAATCTTTATTTATATTAAATACATATAAATTACAAGTAAAATTTTCAATAGATCAATAATATATTTAACACTTTTTTAACACTTATTTTATATCAGATTAATAATTTAAAGTTTAGAGTTAGTGTTTTAATATTTATCCAATGGTGAGATGGTATGAGTTGGAACATGGCCGAGTTATAAAATTGACTTGAGTAAGAAATCTATATTGTGGTAAAAACCCTACTTTGACACAAAAGAAGTCTAAGACTAATTTGTATGTCCATGTTGGTAAACTATAATTTGGGTCTCCTTTAGTACCCTGGTCCTCCTAGGTGGTCTTGTTGTCGAAACAATTAACTACACACAATCTTAATAAAAGTATATCCTTATGACAAATTTATGTCAAATCACCTCATTTTAACATATCCCAAACACAAACATTAAAAAAATAGAACCCCATTTTCTTTTGAAAAGTGCACTTTCATTAATATAACAAAATATAATACATCTCTAATCATACAAATAATATTGGTGGAAAAATAGCAACCCAAAATATCTAAACCAAAATGAAATAATCCTTTGGAAGAGAAGAGTCTGTAAAAGGCCACCACAAGGCCAAACAAACCATAACTAAACTAATTCAAATCTGAAAGTTTTGACCAAAGTGAATGTATTGGTGATCCAGAGGGAGATTGTTTTCTCAATCTTTGAACTACATAGGACCACAACTCTACAAGTGAGGCTCTAAAACTAAATGTAATGCCTAAAAATTTAAACTAAACCCTAAAGATGATCCATTATCACTTATATCCCTCCAGCCAAATAGGGTTGTGTGAAAGGGGCTAGTGATAGCTTTTAGTCTTCTACCATTAAGTGGAAGATCCAAAGGTAAGGCAAAAAATGTCAAGATATTCCATAACATACTTAACATAGTCCTCATCTTCTTTAAGAGTGATAAAAGATATATTATCAATGTTCTGATTAACCAAAAAGTGGCATGAGTTATGGAGTGAAATACCCTTCACCAAATCCCTGGAAACATAGCTGCTCAAAATATAACTAAAGCCCTCAGTAGCTAGAACATAAAGAGGAGGCCCAAGGTGGGCACCCCCATCTGATAGATCTATGAATCTTAAGGTTTAGGATTGGAAACCATTTATATGAATATAATCCTCATAATCCTAAAGTAGCATATTAATAGTGTGAACAAGTTTGGAACCAAACTAGAAACCCTAAAACATAACTATAATAAAAGGCCTTTCAATTTGATCATATTATTTCTCAAATTCAAACTTCATGAATAACTCCTTATGGTTAGATAATCTAGCCAATTCCATACCTTCATAAGAAATAATAACATTATAAAAAATGTATCTATATTGAGTACACCCTTTTTGTTTACTCCCCATGATTAAGGGGAGCAAATGCTTTATATTAAGGGCTAAAACTTTAGCTATGCTTTTTTAAGATACATTAATCAAGATGATGCACCTCAAGTTATGAATTACCTTAGGTTAACCTACCTTAGGAATGAATTTGATGTTATCTTGATTAATGAGATGGCATAAATAGTTGGTCAAAATAGGTTTAGATGATACTTTATGAAGTTTAATCCCAATCATATCCCAGAGGGTTTGATCGAATTTAAAGCTAAACATATTATCTCTTGGGGCCTTGTTAGAGGACATGTATATGATTTCTTCCTTAAACTCACTGAGTTTGAATGACCTATTTTAGGAAATTCTATGTGATATTGGGAGCTTATATGTAACCACTTTAAGGTAATGAGAGAGAGGATATTCATGAATAGGGGATGAGGACTATTCAAAAAACAATCCATGATAGTGATGCACAAAAGCTTGTAATATATGAGGTAATTTGGTAAACTTGTCTAAAGCACATCTAACGTATTTAATTTTGTTTTCAACTTGTCTTGATCAAAGGAGAGAGAAAAAAATATTTGGTCACTTTGTCTTTGACTTTCAACCAATGCATCCATCCTCTGTGTTGTGCTCCTTTGGTGTTATTTAAACCCATTTCTAATAAACATTAAGATTATTTCAACTAATTACCATAATAATGTTTATAATGTCTTTTTCAAATTCTTGGCAAGATTAATTTTCTCCAAAAACAAAATAATAACTCAACCATATCTCTAAAGTATCACTAAGATAGTGTTTGTCAACCATTATAAAATTTAAATTTATCATCTTTCAAAAGTACTTACTTACAATCATAAAAGAGTAACTTAGGTTAGGGACTCACAAATAAATTACATTCACAATATGATATTCTTAATCTAAAGTTCCTTAAGTTGTGACAATTTACTTAGTGAAGAATCATAACGAATTTGAAAACACTAACAATATAAGTTGATAAATCCTTTAAGTCTAATCAAATCTTAAGTTGGATTGACAATATGATGTTTCTTGAGATTCATTATCCCTAGGTCAACTATTTACATTCAAATATGTTTTCTAATAACAAGAAGAATTACTAGACTTCATATCAATCACTATATTAGAAGAGAAGGTCGTAACTCATTAGGTGCCTTTATATTTATGAAAATAAGGTATCTAAACTTTACTATTGTTATGATATACATTTTCAAAGGCACTAACAAATAGTATGGGGTTAAATATTAATTTAACTAGGGTATGGACTTAAGTCACCAACTACGAGCTATTTGAAAAATCATAAGTTGTAAGATTAATAGAGTCAAACACATTTTCTCAAGGGATATAATTATCGTAATTATTGTGGCTAATTTGTTTTAATAGGAAGTACTATCTTATATACAAAAACACAAGTGATCCTTAAATGGATGATGAGGATAATAAATATAGCTTAAGTTTCTAGATATAACATAAAATTTATCAAAAAGTATAAAATCTTGGTGATCTTATTTTTCACAAAATTTATTCCATAATACACAAATTAGAAACATATAACATTAAGAAGTGAAGTATAATATTTATCCCTGTTTAAACATGTTCACAGGCTAGATATAGTCATAAATATGAAGTATGATTAAGTAGAGAATAATAATCTAACAACATGAAGAATACAACTCTGCTTCAAGTATAATTTTATAGCATAATAGAGATCCAGATGATGATATAATTAATAAGGATAAGATAATATTCATTTATTTAGATACCCTTAATTTTCACAAGCTCAATCAAAATATACATTATTACATAAGCTTTCTTATTTGGATTATTGTTAATGATTAAATGGCTTATTGACACATCGTGGTCTAAGTATTAGGCTTCTCTCTCTTATTTATTATTTTAATGTCTTTTATGTTTATGTCTTATCTTATCATATCTATATTTTTTATCCACAATTTCATTCTATGTATTTGTATTTATATTTTGAGACTTTTGTACAAGGGCACACTCCCTTGATAAGACTACATTGGGGCCTTGTCTAGACAATGCAAACTTCTCCCAATGTAAAATTTAGAAGAATTTAAATTTAAAAGTTAAAAATTCTCTCTTTTATGTTTGTTGGTATTTTAAAGTTGTTTTTCTCAAACACCAATGAGCCCCAAAATAGGAAATAAGAGTTTATATAAGTATGGGTTCATTTAAGATCTACATATTGATTTCTATCATAAACAAAAGCTATAAATTTAGTAGTTTATTTATAGTTGAATGGGTAAATACATGGTCTATAAGTTTGTGGCAAGGGTAATCATAGGTGAAAGATCATATATCATTTCATGTGCTATTACAAATAGACACTTTGGTGGGATAAATACATAAATAAGAACCACTTTTTGGCTATGTACACAACACTCATATTATGTGGTTTTTTTAGGATAACTCAACTATTCCCTTTATTTATTCACCACTTTGTATTTTATCTCTATTGTGTAGTAACTAAGGTTTTAATTTTACAAGTCTTTCACACATAAAATTGGCACACATAGGAAATCAATAACCTATCTCAAAAATTTGAATGCAAATGAATAAAAAAATAAGTGTAAAATCAACCAAAACATTGTGGTAGTCAAAAAATATGGTCATAGTTTTAATCCATCCTCATAGTGTGGACAAGCCACATCACAATTTAAGTTCCTAATTTTTGTTGTGAAATAGTACATGGGTCCTTATATTCAATCTCAAATAAGAAATTTGTCAATATATTTGTCAAACAATTAGTTTTAAGGTAAGTACATGTATTTCATAGTCATTTATTATTTATATTTATTACAAATTATGTATTTTATTGAATTTTAGTTTCAATAGTTTAAATTTATTTTGTTGATTGATTTAAATTTAAAATAAAACATTCATGTGAACCCATTATTTTCATAACACTACTTATTGATTTTTTATTCTAGGATTTAATACATATTTATGTAAATTCATGACACTAAAATAAAATAATATTTAAATGTGGATATATATCTAAAATCATGACTCAATCTTATTTGAACTTTCAAAATATTATAAGGAAAAAATAGTCTTGTCACCTTGCATAGTTATTTAACATAGAAAATCTTTATTTTGACCTCGGGTTGATATTTTTTGATATCTATACACAAAAATATTTCTCTTAAATTTTTAATTTATTTTATATCTACTTCTAAATTTATTATAATTTGTGTTCTAATGGTTTTAAAACTATTTAGTGACTATCGTTATAGGCTACATGGTGATATGATCAAGCAATACCATGGTGTGAGTGATACTACCCCAATACTCATAGCCATTGTACAATGTTAAAAATAATGTTTAGTTTCCATGTACTTCATGGTATATAAAAAATTATTGGAATCCTTTGTTCATACCATAATAATCCTCGTTTATATATTTGATTTATGCTTCACCTAAGAGTAGTGTATTGCTCAAATAAGTTACTCTCATTATAACATAAAAAATGATGTTATTTGGCTACATGCATGGTTTTTTTTAATCTATATTTAGTTGTCTGAAACATTGGGCTAACACTAATAAATGAATGATAAATTATATTTGAGAGTAATCATAATAATTCAAACAATTCCATATATCGCCAATTATACCTTGATTTTTCTTTGTAATGTATTCATTAGTAATTAGTTCTTTTATACATGTTAGACTAATTGTTATCCTTAAGCATTTTATTTTCTACATTTATTATATTTAATTTTTTTATATATATCATGGATAGTCAAAGCCAACATGCCAATGATGTACATCATCTAGATATAATTTTCTATCCTCATGTTATGCATTTTAATTATCATGATGACTGAATAAACCATTAAATCCAAAACTTATAGAAGACAAATGTATCAATGATAATGATTTTGATGGTGTAGAAATAAATGGATAAGTTTAATTTATTAAGCCTTCATATAAGGAGTTCATTGAACCAAATTAACCTCCAAATCTATCATTAGTCACTACTATATATCTTGTTTGGATTCTTCTCTATATCCCCATTTGGAATCATCTTAAGATTCATGTTTGGTTCCATATATGGATGTCTCTTTAGACTCCACCCAATATATATTTTGACCTTCTTCCTTGACTGGTATGTTAGATCAAAAAGAACCTCCTAAATATGAATATCTACTATCTCTTTATTTTGACCTATTCCTCAAATGAGGTAACATTATCCTTGCACACCTAATATCTCTTTCTATTTTGATACTACATTTCATCAAATTTTCATTTATAAAATGATTTTACATAAAATATAAATTAATAAGGATGTTTAAATTCATTATAAAATCACATTACTTGCTCATTTGAATTACAAAGGATTATTAGTTATAGTGTTGTTGTCATTCTTCCTTCCATTTTGTGGTATTGAGCCTACATGTCATAGTTTTTACTCTATTTCACTCATTGAGTAGAAACCTCCTCTCTCTTTCCTTAGCACACCACATATAATAATTAGAATAAATAACATTCATTTTCCTTCTTCTTGTGAAAATGATAATGTGACTCTTTCAGATATTGATGTTGAATATGAAAACTATAGTGGTCATGGTGAGCATTGGTGTGATGATGATTATTTTGTTCATAGTTTTTTGTATAATGTTTCTAATAACAATATTATTGTTTATTCTTCACCCTTTTCTCACATTATAATATGTTACATGATAAATCAAATGACTATGTGCTTCATAATAGTGTTATCAAATATTGTAATTATGTTTCTAGTTTACCTTTGAAAGATAAAATGTGTGAACATGTTGATTCTAGTGGTAATAGTGATATTTATTCTATTTTAATTATAATGTAATATGCCTTTCAAATTTAATGACATAATAAATGCAAACAAATGACCCAAGCCTATCATTTTAAGTAAAAAAAATTATTCTAAGGCCTTCTTTTCCTATTCAAAATAGTTTACCATTTTCTAACATTAATAATATAATAAAAATCATGAAATGAACCTCTTAATTACATTAACATCCCATCTCAAGAACTCATATACTTAATTCATGTTTTAGGTGATTTACAAGACAAAGTTAATAAATTACTATTACAATGCAAAAAGTATCATGCTTGGGTTGATTATAATGTAGTATGTGGGAATCCTATTTTGTGTAACTTTTTTTATACAACCTTACCTCCTAATGTCAAAATACCTATATTTTTTCCAATTATGTGGAAGTGGGGATCCCTACATCTTAGAGATTATCAACAAAATATGAATGATTATAATGATAGTCAAATTTTATTATAATTATTTACTAATAGTTTAAAATTATGTTCACTTGGTTGCTTTCATTTTTTCCCTAGTGGATCATTATATATATATATATATATATATATATATATATATATATATATATATATATATATATATATATATACTTAGAAGAAGATTTCTTGATATATTATATGAAAAATAAGGGACCCAAGGTAACGTATGATAAATTACCTACTATACATCAAGGAAAATTTGAACAAGTTTGAATTTACATTTTAATATTTAAAAATAATATACATGAATTAATTTATCAAAAAACTAATTTAGAAGTGAAATATAGTGTTTAAGAGGTCTAATTTAACCATTAAAAGAGAATATACTCTATTATACTTGTGAATAGTTTATAGCTCTTTGTTATGACACCTTAGCATTAAAATAAAAGAATGGGTCTTGTTTAAGTATCAAATAATATTAATGGGAACATTGAATCAAATAAATAACATACACATGCACAAGTTTAGTCAAAAAAAGTTGTTGCACATATTCCTAATCACATACATGGATATAATTATCAAAATGATCCTAGAAAGGTGTATAGACTATATAAATACCTAGCAAAAAGACACATATGAATGTTAATTTTCTCATGCCTAATTCTCAGTCCACTTTATACAATGTCAAAGTTTTACATAAAGGAAAATAATTTAGTCTCAACTATATTAACCATAATTACTACTTTACATCAAGGAAAGAACAACCATTAATATTTTCCTGTGATGTTCACCTACAGATCATTTTGAATAAATTATTTGATCAATAGTTAATGAAATGATGTCCTAATTATTATAATCATCATCCTCATATTTTAGAAAAAAGATAAAGGCAACCAATTTTGTTACTTGTCATGGCATTAATGGAAACTATAATAATAGTTACTACAAATTAAATAAAAGATAAAAAAACCCTTGAAAATAGTGGAATATTATCATTTCAAAAAATTATAATCATATCATTATGTCATATAAATATAAAAATATTACACAAAACAATTCCAAACAAAACCAAATAATGTTAAATCATGTTATTAATAAACATCAATATAATTGTTTTCATTATTAAAGTAATAATATATGAAATGAAATAACATTCACATAAATATTTTATAAATTAATGCATAATATGCTATCAACAATGTAATTTATTCCTAAATCAAGACAAATTCAAATAGAACATCATAACATGTATACACATAATGAATCAGATGTTAAAAACATAAGCACTAATATTAAAAATGATTATTCTACATACTTATTCCCATCATGTTGAAAATTTACCTAAGATTTAAATGCCTATTTTTTTCAAAACAAATAACAATAGATAATTTTTAATCCATTAATACATGGAAACATAACATAATGAACTAAAAAAGTAATTGTCACATACATAAAATGACCTAATCCATATAATTATTTAAACATAATAGTATATTATACCAATATAATTCAATACAAGTTACTCTCACTTGATCACCAATGCATCTTGCTTAAATCTAAAAGTCTCTAATACTCTTGTACTCTCCTATAATATCCTTATTATATTAAAATATGACAATTTATCCATATCCACTCTATGAAACAAAGGGGCGTGTGGCTTCACAACATATACTTGGTCACCAATGGCCTTTAGAATAATAGGGTTTGACACATGTCCAGTCAATAAGCATAATTTTAGCATTATTATAAATGGCTAATACTCATTATCTCCTATATTCATCAAAGTTTCAATCCAAGAATATGAATATACAATTAATTCTTCTAGTATAAAATGCTAAGAAAAGTTTTAAAATAACATTTATACTTACAACCAACCTTACCTAGATCCTTGAGATCTGTTATTGCATCTATAATGGGGAAACAAGTCCACCCACCTACATTGGATTCACCAATTTACATAATTATATGTACATTCCACATCGTAAAATTATCAATCCTCTATAGTGGCATCCTTCTCATCTATTTTTTGAGAATATATAACTACTATTGCTATTATTTACATAATATCTTATTTGGTCTACCTCTTTTTGTGCATTTGGAAGAGATGATACAAATGATGGCATTTCATAACCATTTATATTTTCATGTGCACTTGTGTCTACATTCAAGTCCATATTTTTTATTTATAGGGTTCCCATCTCTACAATAATATAGTGAAGGGAAAATGATATGTCAATAGGCTCAGATGGGAGTGCAGTAATTGCTTGATGGTCAAGATGAACATCTCCATAATAGGGGTCATTTTCCATCTTATACTTTATAGAATGCATGAAACATTTTCTACTTAAAAAACAATGATATGGTTGTTTGTCTAATCCAAATCTTCTTATCACCAAGATATAAATATTTTTTTCTTGACATGGTAGACACTTTAAAATATAAGATATATCTTGAGGAAAGATAATAGTGTGACCACTATATTTGTATTATCCAAACCATTAATGCGTTAATTTTAATAATGTATTATCTTGTGCTATGAGCATTTAATAAATTTGGGTGAGCATAGATAAAATTCTAGGTTGTACACCTGGGTCAATGTTACTTGAAGTACAAAAATGATTATTGTTCTTTTATGCACTACATCAATAAAAAGTATGTTTACCATGTATATTACTTATTTTTACCCCTAGTTAAATATCCTTACATGTGAAACAATCATGTATTGAATAAATATTATCTATCATTTCATAGAATTTCTTGTGAGGGTGTTCGGTAGAGACTACAGATTATCGAGTCGATATATTTTTCATACATGATAATTAAGTTGATGACATGAATTTTTTTGATCCTTAAGTAATTTATAAGTCAAATGATATATTTTGTTTGTTTTCTTATTCTCCATGAATGTCTGCAATGATCATGAAGGAAAAATTAAATCATAATTTTTTGAAAATGATATTGAGATTTTAAAATTTTGTATATTAAAACAATATATTAGGTAGAGATTCAAGTAATTGAGAGACATGAAAAAAATTATAAAAACTTGATGAGATTAATATCAAAATTCGTAAATGATAAATTTTTTAAAATGGTATGTATAATCTATTTTATTGCATATGAAAAAAAAAATAGTACGTAAAAATGTAATTATTTGAAAGTCATGGATATAGGTGAATATTGCTATGAGTTTAATTGTAAGACTATAAGAAAATTTGGATTTGTGTTTTTGATAGTAGATTATGAAAACATAATATATAAAAGGCAAGTGTATTTTCTTTAAAAAAATCTATATATGAAGATGTGTGCTACTTGTGATTACTTTGCTTTTCTTAAGTATATATATGTAGTAATTTACGTCAAATGCATCAAAAAAAGAAACACTTTTTGGTGTAAATAAATATTTAGTTACATTCAAAAAGGTAAAATACATTTTTTCCTTATCATTGGACATATCTAATTTTGTTTAAATTGTGAAATTATATTTTCAGAAGAGTACCTATTCGACAATTTGCCAAACCTCATCATGAGAAGATAATATTTTTTTAGATCATTTTTTGTGATACCCATGATTATAAAATCAATAGATTAAATGATATGGTCTGTATTATACCCATGATGTCTTCTAATATGAATTTCAGAGAGTACTTGTATTCATAATATTCTATATCAATATTACATTTTGATAGTCCCAAGATGCATCACTTTTATAAATGAATTTATTTTTACATTGTTTATTGTTATTTAGAGAAATACAAGTAGGATAATAAAAAATTGTCATTTTAATTTTTATGAACGTTGCATCTAATGTAAATGAAATTGATTTCCCAAGGACCCATAATTTTTAGATGTCTACAATTATTCTATGCTTAGTAATACTTTTACTTAGTGATGATGTTGGTAGGGTTGCATCATTTTATTCATACCATCTCCTTATTTCATGTGCCTTAGGTATATCTTGATTGATGAAGAAATGTATATCTAAGGTAGTCCCTACTGATTTTTCATAGTATGTTTTAATTCTACCTTTTCTGATGGCAAGAATAAGTGTTGGTAGTGTCTTGGAATCACATTAATCTATTAAAAATTTGCTCTCTTAGCCAAAAGAAATTCCCCAAAGGGCCACATGAATATTATAATTAGAGTTGTCTTGTATTATTAGTGTTATTTTCATATTTGAAGTTCCATATAGAATTGTGAAATTAAAGGCAATAATAATAGATTAAAGATAACCCATAGTGTCAAACTTTGTGTTTTCAATCACATCTTTGATATCCTTAATTATTTTGAAGTCAGATCAAGGTATAGTGGGATAGTGTTATTTTCATCAAAACTATGTTTAACATAGGATGTCATGTTGAGGATAATCTCCCATGGACTTTTTTGATTGGTTGTATTTTCTATTTGCATATTTCAAGACTACTTTTGAAATTGAGTGTGTTTTTCTACTTATAATTTGACTAAGGAACATATTTTACACTTATCCAAAATAACTTAAAGTGATGTTATCTTCTTCATTATTAATGATGTTGAATCTAAAAACCTTCCTAGAACCACTATTTTTTGTACATGTATGTAGAATCACTTTTTTAAAAACTCTATCCTATGTAGTATAGTTTTGTTTGTGAGGATTTAAATTTCTAACTATAGTGTGTGGCATCATCTACATGAATTCTCCTTCTAACATTGATCTTGGTGTTTGTTCATATAAAATTATTTTCCATAATAATCCATTGTTTGAAATCTAATTTTTTGTATAGGTGAGCAGATGCGATCCTTTTTATTGATGTGGATAACTTCATATAAAAAAATAAATAATAAAAAACAATAAATTTTGTGATATTTTATTAAGTGTAAACAAGAGTAATTAATGTATAAAAAAATTAATGTGAAAGTGTATTTTGGCTTGTGGTAACTATATTTTAATAATGTTAAAATAAATTGTATATGAAATACAACATTTAAAAGTTTTTAGATATTTCTATGTAAAGACATTGTAGTATGAATCCAAGGCCACTGATACAATAAATGTTTGATGACACAAAATTTTAGAATATAAAGATAAAATTTAAAAGTTTAATCTTAAAATATGAATATATAAACAATTGAAATGGAATAAAAATCTTAAAATTTAAAGAGCACTATACAAAGATAGAGTGATTGGATAGTTTTGTTTATAAACCTTGTGAATATAAAGAGCATTGCAAGGAATAAAATAAATATGAAAATTTTAAATCATGATACTAATGAACACCATTGTAATAGTTTTCAATTTTTAGTATGTATTTTAACTTTTATATATATTTTTTCTTATCTATACTATATAAAATGTAGATTGCTTTCAAGGAATTTTATGAAAAATATGTTTTCAACATGAAAGAGCTAACCTTGAAACATAACTATTTTCATATAAATTAAACATCAAAATCAAATTGTATTATATTATTTGAAGTTGTGAAGTTATTTTGCTCTGTTTAGGTATTCTTCCATGGATTTGGGAATCAGAACAATGATTCCATTTTAGATTAACACGTGTCTAGGCTCATATTTAAGGCATCCTAGATAATATAATATATGATACCAATTCCTCTAGAGTGATTTTTTCTCTTAAACCCTATGATCAGGGTTTGCAGCTTAAAACCACTCCATTAGGTTTTGTTTTATAATAGGTACACAAAGTTTTCAAATTCAATTATGGATGATTTGAATGACAAATTATTTTATATTAAAAATTTAGTCACATTATATTTGTCTGATATCCAAATACCATGTTGGAGTTTCATTTGGTATAATTGCACTCTTTTGATTTCTAGGTGTCATTTTGATAAAAAAAAAAATTGGATAAGAAACACAAAATATGAAATAAAAATATAATATAATGATAAAAAAATAAGATAAGTGATTTTAGTGGCAAATTATTAAAATATATAATGTAATTTAAGTTTTGATGACATATAAAATTTAAAACTATTGCATAAAAACACAAAAGAAATTATTTGGAAAAGATTATTTAAAACATTTATTTAATTTAGTAATTTTTGAAATACATGTATTATAACATGATATGTTTATAAAGTTGGTTTTACTAAATTCTACTCTTGTAAAATTAGTTAGTGAATATCATTATTGTCATATGTTTTAGAAGTCTTTGTTCAAGAAAGATTAAAATAGTTGTTTTATGAAATATACAATTTAATCGATCATGGTTTTTTTTATTTTTAGAATATCATAATTTATTATTTATTATAATACACTATACTATATTGATATATATCACATATTAAAATAATTTTCTAAATGAAAATGAGACTACATTAGTTTGGTGTAAAATTTAAAAATATGATTATATAATGAGAATCAAATATAATGCATGAACTAATTTGTAGTTTATTAAAAGATAGAACATAATTTGAGATTTAGTGACCTATTAAATTTTAAATGAATGCATATAGACATACAAGAAAAATTTATAAATAGATCATTACAAAGATTGATTTAATTTAGTAAATTTCAAAGTATGTGCATTATAGTATATATGAGATGTTGATAAAGTTGGTTGTACTAAATTATACTCTTGTAGTATTCGTTATTGACTATCATTTTTGTCGTATGTTTTTCTAAGCGTATGTTTAAGCAATGTTCAAATAGGTGTTTTATGGAATATATAATTTGATCATAGATTTTGTTTTTATTGGTATAATATTATAATTTATAGTTTATTATAATATGCTATACTATATTTAGATATATTACTATTGGATTATAATATTACAACATTACATTATTTATTAACAAAGGTTGTGTTATTTGTAATGAAAGATGTCTAGTT